>JAUYWG010000061.1:52947-82184 GCA_034779775.1 Enteromius afrohamiltoni | reverse complement strand
TTGATTGTTTGTGTTTTGAGTCTCTTTTGCTCATAAAGACTGAATTTATTTTTATAATAAATACATTGATATCATTAGATATTATGACATTAAAATAACATCAAATAACAATAAAAAAAAAAAAAAATCTATTTTAAAATATAATTTATTGCTGTAATCAAAGCTCAAGAGCCAAGAGTTTTCAGCATCATTATATTATTAGAAATACTTTCTGTGATCATTACCAATACTATATATATAGAAAACCTTTATTTTATAATATTATTATGTTATTTTGGATCAAATACATGCAACCTTGGTGAGCATCATTTATTTATTTAATTAAATATATTATCATTTATTTTTTTGTTCAACAAGCAGTTCAACAAGCAGTCAAGAAGAAGAAGAACATTGGACATGCAACTTGGTTTGGTATTTCATTTTACAATGCTATTAAATTCAGACATTTTCCAATGTGTCCTAATATGTTTTGAGGCCACTGTAGGTTTAACCAAACCGCTGAGAACATGAACAAGGATGCATCAGTCTGGAAGGACAAAAACTATTGCCAAGCAACACAGAGACCTTTATACATTGTGACATCAGCTTGCACAGCAGAGCAGGAGGTCTGGATTCACAAAGACTGTCCAGCTGTAACATAAAAGGCATTTATCTGACAATCCTTCATTGTAAAACCCCTTTTAAAAGCAAATAATGTAAATGCAAGCAAGCTAAACACGTGAAAATCATTTTTAAAGGTTACCCCGGTTTACATAAACAGTTCATTTCTGTTTGCAAACCACTTTAACAAACATCCCACTCACTTTATGAAGCAGTTCAAGAGAATATGACCTCCTAATGTCATTGTGCATCAGGGTCAATACCATAATTTTCAAAGTGGCTGTCTGTATCTGCTCCGTACGGTCCATCTAATTAGAGATAATGGACACTTGAGCTCATATCTGTAATATGCTGAATTTGGCTCCAGAAAATACAGCTGGGAAGCACCAATCATGCCAAATCCACCACTCAGCAACAGGCTGGATGGAGAGGGAATCTGTCCATCGCTGTTGAGGATACAGATGATCAAGGACAATAAGGCGACAGCAGGTTCAGGCCTCGGTGGAACAGAGTGTTTGTGTTGTACGTCTGTTGTTTGTGTGTTCAGCCTAACAGAAGGCCGATCTCTGTTGTGATGATGAGCTCAGGACACACAGCGGTGATGCATGGAAAACAAACGCAAACGAGTGTCAGATCTACGTCTTCACGGGTCGTATGAACAACTAGAGGTGTCTGAGAAGAACAATAATTAAATATACAGCACTAAGAGATAAATTAGACTAAATAACCTAAAATGGACATTTGCAGAAAATGTACTCACCCTCAGGTTAAAATGCCTAAATCTAAAATGTAGATAAGTTTGTTTCTTCATTGAAACGGATTTGGAGAAATTAGGCACTTGCTCAGCAATGCAGTCAATGGGTAGCGTCATAATGACAGTCCAAACCAACCTGGTCTTATAAAAATATGTACCTCTGTGCACTTTTTGTGCAGCACTGTTTTTACGTACCTTACTGGACGTTTGGCTGCAGATTCAAAGAGAATTGTCCACTGAGTGGCGCTAAAACACAGGTTGCAATACGTGGATCCTGGTACATTTATTACGCTGATATAGGCATGTAATACGGAAGTTCAGAATTGAAATATCCATGGACTGCTGGTAAAAGTTAAGATAACACTTTATTTGGATAGTCCACTTTACACAATCTACTAACAAGTAACTTACATGTCAACTAGCAGTCATTAAAGTATTAGTAGAATGTCTGCTTAATATCTTCTAACAATTTATTTGGTGGATCCACAACATACTACATACTAACTATCAGAAACTTTGCAGGTATATGTCAACTTATTCTACCAACCCTAAACCTGCCCTAACAGTCTACACTGAGAGTTAGTAGACATGTAGTTGAGAATGAATGAAAATTAGTTGCCATGTAGTTACAAAGTTACTTGTATTTAGTAGAATGTCTAAGTGTACTATCAAAATAAAGCATAACCAAAGTCAATGCTCTATCATGTTGGAAATATGCCCTACACCAAATCCAACCCTTAACCTACCCGTTAGTGTTAGCAAATGCAAAACTAATATAAAAACACATTTGTTAATGTAACTGTGAATTTCAACTTTATTTTACACAGATTTGAACTGTTTTATCGAACCATAGTACACAAGATTGAACCGGAGCTCCTCACCTCTCAAGTACATCTGTGTCCGTGAGCTCCCTAACAAACCTACGGTCTATGAAAACCAACACAGTCTCACGAGCAATTTGTACATATTCATACAAGGTGCCAAATTTGTGCCAATTCGTACTAATTCGTACGATTTGTCTAAAACCACGTGATGGGTAGGTTTAGGGGCGGCGTTATGCCGTGAGATCAAGTTGATGAAAACCCATAGATATGAAGCTGGATACGCTAACCTGATTTTACGAAGTGCAACATGTCCCTGGGTCAACATCTTTGTTGACCCTAAGGCAGCATTACAATTAACCAATCAGATTTGAAGAAAAAGTTTTTGTGAGGTTAGGCTTACAATCAGTGTTTGGTGCTTGTACATGAGTGTCATTCATCTATCATTACCTCTGATTTTAGGCATTTATCATGGATAAGGATAGGTTTAGGTGTAGAGATATGGTCAAGACTATATTTTTGCATTAAAATGTTGGGTCCTACTATATTAAGTGTCCCTAGTAGCTGTGTACTTCCATAGTAACTAGATGAGTATGTAGCATGTAACCACAGTGTAAGTACACACCGCTACATAGTATCTACAGCTGTAATATTTCTGTAATTTCACGCATGTATCAACTCTCAGAATGGTGTGTGTAAGTAGATACTAAGTAGCAGTGTGTACTTACACTGTGGTTACATACTAGATACACATCTAGTTACTATGGAAGTACACAGGCATTAGGGACACTTAATATAAAGTGGGACCAAATGTTGTTGAAGTGTCAACAAAATATGTTGACCTAGGGACACATCGAATTTGGCAAAATCAGGACGTACAGCTGGATATGTATAATATTCAAAAGTATGAGTTTACAAACCTCCCAGCAATTTTTAATATTGTTTTGAAGTCATAACCTAATTTTCTTCAAGTAGTTGTGCGGAAATTATTTGAAACTTTGTACATTTGTGTGAAAAGGAATAAAATGTGTCAGAGCTTTACTTATTCTAGTGTTTATTTCCTTTGGAAACTGCAGTGATATTGTGACTATTGTGTATGTTTTCATGTCAAGTCCATGTGCTGTGTGTTTATTTTCATGCTTGTTTCCCTCATGTGCTCCTGTCACGTGTAACCCCGCCCAGGTCCTTAGTGTGTAATTGTCTCCCCAGGTGTTGTGAGTTTTCTTGTAATTAGTTTTAATTTGACCATGTTTATTTCAGTCCTCTGTATCCGTCGTTGTTTGATGTCACTGTGCTTGTCTGCCCTGCATTTGCGAGTTTATTGTTTTGCACTGATCCTCACGTTTTCGATCAGCTTTGTTTTGTTCATTTATTAGTAAACTTCCAACACTGAAGTCTTGTCTGCTGTGCCTCTGTCCACTGATGAAGTGGGATCGCGACATTGCTCGCAGCAGCCCAGACAGCCGTTGAGACTAAACGTTACAATATGTACTTGTAGATACATATTTCATTTATTATTAAAAAGTACACCAGAGACCACATGCCATGAGACCACATACTGTAGGTCCAAACAGTTGATAAAACATAATTTATAACATGTTTAGCTTAAAACCATTGCTTTCAAGCCAAAATTTTAACACTCCAGTATCGCTTTCTCCAGTGAAAAGGTCATCTTGTCTGAACAAGGAGAGAAATATAAGCAGATTAACCAAAAACAGTCAAAAACAAGTTGTAAACAAATATGTGAGTGGATCTGGGTGTCAGAAGATAATAGTACATGAAGTCTTATGGAATCTATATTTTGACCAGGAGGAGTCAAAATGCTTTAAAGATGGATTTTAATTGGACATTAATTGTCAGACTTGAGTGGTGTGGATTATTGTGATGTTTCATGACTCTCATTCTGACGGCACCCATTCACTGCAGAGCATCCATTGGTGAGCAAGTGAGCTAATGCTACATTTATCCAAATCTGTTCTGATGAGCAAAAATCTCGCATGGCCTGAAATTGAGCAAATCCTCCCTTTCTCTATTTTTTTTTTTTTTTTTTAGATCTGTTCCTTTACAAAGTTGTTCTACGGAACAATGCTATAAACCCTAATTGGAAGTTTTGTTCTTACCAGTTTGTTTAAATTGCTGAAACCTGTAAGTGACTGTCTATAAAAGATAAGGGAGTTTTTGACTCATACCAGCTAAAAGAAAAATCTTGTTAGCTCTAACACTAACAGTCATATTGCATGACTTTTTAAATATTTGTTTTAAATCTAGAAGATGAAATACTAAAGCGCAGATTATTCAGAACAAACTTGCCTGAACTGTCATGAATAATAAAGCTGTCATATTCACAAAGGATGAAGTGAAATCTGGCTGTTTTCCACAGTGATATCTGGATTTCAATGCATATGCCAATGACCTCAATTGCATTTATGCTTCTTCAAGCATTTCACAGGCTGATCATTGAGTCTGCTTTCATTCAGCTGATAAAAGAATCCACACTAAGAAAAAGAAAACTAACTGCAAATAAGGCTTCTAGTTTGTTCAATCCAACAAATGTCATAGTTTTGTATTGTGCAGACATTTTATCTGGAAATAATGAAAACAATATTGTGTCCAAATTGCATGTAAAGAAGTCTTTTTTGCACGCCTGTCTGCAGAACAAAAATGGAAAATTGAAAAGACTAAAGCTTACACTATTTTCCTAAGTTGTTTTCTTTTTTTTTTCTTTTTGTTACGAACATCTCTAGTAATTTCAAATCAGATTTATGATTATACCTTTGCACTGACTAATTCAGCTCCGGTATTCAGCCATCAGCCTGACACATCCATTTTGTGAGCTGCTTGAAAAATTCTCTAAGGTTACAACAGAAAATGGAATTTGCTCAATAGCATCGCACGCTAATTAACCTTATTGTACTAATAAGGATGTTGCTTGAGCTGCATCACCGGCCTCCCATAAAGCCAGTGCAGGAAAGCTACCATTCATTAAGAAGGGTGGCAAAAAGGCCAGTGGATGCTTAAGTTAAAAAATAGCCACTGGCAGGTTAGGTTGGAAAAAAGAGTTTAATAGCTAAACTATCTGCCATGGCCTAGCAAAGGCAGAATAATGAAGGTCAGTAATCCATTTCTTTTCTATTTTCAAATATTAACATTGTTGAATGAGAGGTGATACTTTAGGAATGAATATATACTATAAGATAGATATGTAATGCATGGATGTATAATAACAAGAAACAACCTTTCTCAAATGGACAAAAAATAAAAATAAAATAATTAAATAAATAAAATTCTGGCCAAAATCTATTTCAAATATAAGCTGAATGCATGTTGTGAAACGTTAAGCTCAATGATGCCGATTGCCCGACATTGTGGATTTCTTGTACATTGTTGCCTGCGTTATCCCTGTTTGCCGTTGTGCTGAACCTGCCTGTTTAAGACCATGCTGCGAATAAAAGCCTGCATTTGGATCTGCCCTTGTCTGTCCCCTTCGTCACAGTAATATATAAAATATAAAACAAATTAAATAAATACAACTTTTACAATCTTACAGTCGCCTACTAGGGGTCAAACTATATTAATGATTTATTAATATTTAACTTAGCATTTTTTGTTTAACATTGTAAACAAATAAAAATAAAATATATTTATATACATTTATTATGAAAGATATTTTAGCATATACATTTTTGTACATTTTTCACATATTTTTATATTTTTACACTGAAAAGGAAAACTATTTTTGTAAAACAAGACTTCTGGGATTTTTAGACATTTCAGTGAGGAAATATCTGTGTATTTCTCACAATTATTAGATACTTCCTTTCATTTCAATCTGAAGGTCGTACAGGAGGAACAAAAGAACACTTTTTAAAAGGCTGTTTGCTTTTGTAAGGTCCGAAAGGTCAAGAGAATTTCAAGAGATTGTTTTTCAGTAAATCCCCATGCAAACTTACAAACAAACCTTCGCCATTTCTGTCCAGGTGTGTTATCTGTGTTTGTATGCCTGACAAGTAGATGCCAAAATATGGTTCTGATCAGCAGGCACCGGATCTGCCATGGCAGCCGTTTAACGCTCCCTCCCATTCCTACCAGCTGTCAGAAAGACTCCCTCAGTCGTGAAGATACGTTCAGAGTAAGCGGAGTGTTTGCGCGAGGTTAAAATGAGCGCTCTGCTGTCAGAGAGCAGGGCTCCGTGAGGGAGTTCTGGGTGAAATGCTTTGCTCTACTGTATTCCTCTCCATCAGGCCCCAAAATGGCTCTTCCTCCTGCTGCTGTCATTCTGGGTCCGATGGGTCTGTCGGGGGGATGACATCTCACAAACATAAGCATACTCTACAAGTGTGATTTTCTACAGCAACATTTACTGTATGGATTCGGCAGAAGTGTTTGGCTGAATCAAGTTTCATTAGCTCATGTGTTCACTAAGAATCAAACTGTGACCTCAAGATATGAATTTGATATGAAGAAATTATGTAAAAGTGATATAATACTGTGTGAAGAAAAATACTTAAGCACCATATCCAAAGCAAGCTGTAAGTTTATACAATTATACGAAATCGTGAAAATATATTAATTACTATTAACATATACATATGTTAATATATAACAACACAAACCCGATCGACGTTGTCAACTAACCCGCCCGCAACTCGGACCGCAAAAAAAAAGAGAAAATATTGTACCCGACCCGCTTCCTGACCCGCGTTTCTTTTCAAATGGTGCGCACCAGACGTGTTGCTCTCAAAGCTCATGGTGTGCACGGCGAGAGCAGGCAGTTCTTGAGGCGACCCATCATTTTCCATTCCAGCTGTCTGCATATTACTGATGAATGCGAAGTTTATGTTTCGACCCTGTTTGAAGAGTTCATCAGCAGGTCAACTGAGAGAAAGCCCACTTTTGGAAAAGTGTGAAAGCCCTTAGGAGCGCAAACTGTTTGTTTTCTGAAGGTTGATATAGCATTAATAAATGTAATATTTAATAAAGGCTTGATGTATTCATTTATTTTGTTTCATTTTCTTAATAAAGATACTGCATGTGTTTATCCAGTCTAATCCAAGTGTGCGTCTCTCCCCTGACTTTCCCAACAAAAATCCCACCCCCTCTCAGAAAATACATAAAACTGACATTACTGAGCTATATTGCGCTTAAAAGTAATTTATTACAATGATACAATGGCATTGCTCAGTTCAGTGTGTTGGGCAATTGGGAATTTTATTCAAAAGTTAATAACGCTCAACATTTAAAAGGTAGCCTACACATGAAAAAGCCAGCGCTTTGGTCATCATCTTTCATTATTTTGGCAAATGTCTCCCACATTTTTACTCTTTGTATTTTTGCGGAGCTTCCACACTCCAGTCTTCACCTTTTCTCCTGCCGCCTCCATCTCTACATGCAGACTAAGCTTGTGCGTCATCTTCGTACCGCCTATGTATTTCATTGAAAACTGTGTCTAGTACTATATAAATTACAAAGGTTTAATTGGCATCTTTATTTCAAACGACCGGACCGACCGCGACCTGAATATTTTGGATGACTCGTAACTGCGGGTGATCACTGATCATATATATATAAATTATGTTCACATTTAGGGTAAAATAAAAAATAAAATATTTTGACTAGACTAGACAAATTCAAATATTATTTATTTTTATGTAGGAAAAATATATTAAAAGTATAATAAAAAACGATGATACACTGTATTCTAGATTTTCTTTTCAAAACATTACAGTGAAAAAACTGAAAAAAAAGAAAAAGTCATAGTTGATGTTGTGTAATCACAGCCACTTGACTGCCAATCAATACATTTATCCACAGACCTACAAACTCTACTAGACTAGCAGATGAGAGGTGATAAAGCTGTCACATGAAGAATGCTAGACATTAAATGTTCTTCTGATACTGTTACTGGAATGACTTTTTGGACATTTAAAATCAATGCTCAAATATGATTTGGGAGTAAGTGAATTGTCTAGTACAGACTGAACTTTAAATAAATAAAATGCACAAACTGTTTATCAGAACAGTAAAATATCAGTTTCAGCTATCTGTGCATAACTTAATGCTCAAAGGCCAATCCATCACCATTTTACGAGAGCAAAATCAACACATCTGCAAACACCCACCCCACTCCACACGACTTTTTAAAACAAAGTGACGCCCATGGTTTCCGGCCCTCTGCATTGCACAGGAAGCTGTCACTGGCCGAGGCTAATGGAGCGTGAGGACTGAGACGGCTCCACAGCTGTGTGTGGGCTCAGAAACAGAGAGCAAGAGAAACAGGTGCACTGTGCTCATAATTGTGGAATATGATAGTAAGCAAACGCTGTGAAGTACAGTCTTCTTTAAAGGTGAGATGTGTTCTGTGTGCTTTACAGAGCATCAATTACATTGACAGCAACTCCAGCCCACAGTAAATAAAACCATACTCACTACAAACAAATATATACATGACCAGATAGAGTACTGCAGCCAAGTCTCTTATTTTCAGATGCTTCTCCTCCAGTTTCTCAGAGACAAACTGCAGCAATATGCATTTTAGTCTTAAAAATAACAGTTTGAAGCTAAAAATGTCTTAAAGTGCCCCTATTGTGGATTTTTGAAAACAACCATTCATGCAGAGTGTAACTTTAAATGAATGAAAACATCCTGCAAAGTTTTCAATCTGAAAGTGCACAGTATATATAAAATTCTTGTTAATTAAAAATAATATTGAAATTAAATGTTTTTAAAAAGAATACCAAGCCATTTCATGCTGACATCAACATAAAACATTAACATACTGTCTGTCCACTTCATTCTTTTCACATTAGTCTGAATGAAAATGCAATTTCATTCTTCACCACTAGGTGCTGCTTTTGGAGCGGTTAAAAGAGCTGTTCACTTTATAAGGCATTACAGGCAGGATGAAGTTCTAATAAGACCAATCACTGCAGATTAGCGTCATGCAAATGAGGTGTTTGGAAAAATGAACCGTTGAGCAAATCAGGTAAAAATAAAAGCATATTATAAGACAACAAATGTGTTTTTTGACCATGCGTGCATGTCAACGTGTTGGAGACCCCCAAAAACAACACTAGTTGGATTTGTTACTTACAAAAAAGTAGTTTTTCACTTCATAAACTCTTAATTGATGGATTGGGGTGTTGTGGATTAGTTGTGGATCATTGATATGTTTTGATCAGCTGTTCGGACCCTCATTCTAACAGCAATGATTCATTTCACCAAATCTGAAGAAGCAAACTCTACAAAAGTACATCTTGGACGGTGAATGAATTTTCACATTTGCATTGGTAACACTTTATTTTGATAGCACACTTTAGACATTTCACTGACAGTAAGTAACTTTGCAACTACATATGACTACAAGTAGTAGCAAATGAGTGAGAATTAGTTACAAGGTAGTTACAATGTTACTTACAGTATATAGTTACACTATCAGTGGACTATCAAAATAAAATGTAACCTTTTGATTTTTTTTGGGTGAACTATTCGTTTACAGGATTTTAAAAGAATCATCTGAGACTTGAGATCATGATTTTTTTTCCCTCTCTCTCTCTCTCTCTCTCTCTCTTTCTCTCATAATTCAAATGCTGTTGTGCTCTTGTTCATGCCATAAAATCAATGAATGTGACTGTAACTTTAAAATACATCACCAGTGTGCCATGAAGATCAAGATTAATGTTAAGCATGCATAAAACACGCGCCCTCGTGAACTCATTGGCTTTGTTGATTTTCTGCACAGCCTCTAAACATTGTGGGATATTTAGTGATTTCTGCATCATGTGTCTAATCAAACGACCCATCTAGTCTATTGACCTCTGGAGGGCTGCCATCTGCTCAAGGATAATTAGACCCCTCCAATCTATCGCATCCTCTTAAACCCCTTCATTCATTTATCAACTTGAGCCATGACATAACAAATAATTGCATATGAGCTATTATTCAATAATGAAAAATCAGATGTTTTGATGTGTTTAAATGTTGAGACTTTCAACAGAGCAATTAAATGAGCATTTGTAGAAAATCTACATGTTTTGATGCTAAACCATTACCATTATATTTGTTACTCAGAAAATATATCTAACCGTACTTAATACAATAATTTACATAATAAATACAAAAGTAATGCATTGCAAATTTAGATTTTTAAAAAGTTATGACGTATATACAAGCTTTGTTTGAATATATTTATTTATTTTATTATTTTGTTATTGGAAACTTATTTTTTCTTGAATTCAATATAAATAGAAAATACATAATACAAAAAAAAAAATAATAAGAAAAATAAAAATAATAAAGGACACACAGATTATGTAAAAATATGAAAAATAATTATCCAAACACTAAGTAAGAAAATGTAGATTTCAAAGAAGAAAACAAGGAACATGAAGAAGAATATGTGGAAGAACACAAAGAAAAACAAAATGATGAATAATACAAAAAAGAATAAATACAAGGACGATTAAGATTACAAAGAAGATTTAGTCTCTCTCTCTCTCTCTCTCTCTCTCTCTCTCTCTCTATATATATATATATATACTACAAAATAGACAACATCTGCCTAAAAAAGCACTTTGAACTGCCACAACGTGTAAAAAAGTTCCCTATAAATAAACCTGCCTAATGATCATGAATTGTTTGAGCATTCCAGTACAAGTGCCTCTGAATCATCCAGCAGTAAAGGAATGAAATCATACTGTCCCTACAGCATCTTCAACTGAGTCAAACCCAAAGAAAAGCGCCACTGTAGCCGCATAATGCTGTGTTTCTCTGCCCTCTGTGATTTCAGTGTTGTTCTAGCATGCAGGAACATCACATCCTTGATTACTGCCAGCCTCGTTTCTACGGGGACTATCAATCTCCCTGGCAACAGCACTAATGTGAGTATGTTTTTGTGTTGCTCCTTGAACATTGCTTTAGCCGCACACCTCCTACAGCGGCAACACTCCCCTGGCGTCTCTGGCTTTCCTGTGTGATCCATGAAACCCAGGAAAAACAATGCATTACGAAAAAACAGTATACAAGTCATATAAATAATTCACTGCAAAAATAATGCTTTGTTATGATTGCTTGAAGAGGCGTTTTAAAGCGTAAAGGGTGCTGCTTTCCCCTACAAATAAAGCTTCTTTACAAATACAAATACGATGCTCCTTCTTGGTACTAAAAAACATCAATTTTAAACAATTTGGCAACTGAAACAAACTTTTACTGCTGAAGTTGACTGCATCAGCTGTGAAATACCAAAGTGAGGGGTCGCTGCTGTTCTGCTATAGGGCTGGGCGATAACTGATATTGTGTTGAGATAAAAAAAATGATGTCAGTAGCGATAAGCTCTAGACATTTTAATTCGAAGTGAATTATTTAAACAGCAGATCAGATAGGAGCTAGTCAATGCATGTCTTTAATGCATCTGCTTGTTTTGTGTGTCTCTGTGTGAATGAATGATACAGTTTTGTCTTTATAATATGGTTGCCAGATCTGCTGAAAAAAAACCCAGACCAATTTCTATCAACCCGTGCCCAATCATGGCTTCGGTGGGTTAGCTGTTAAAAGGCAAGCCCGAAAGGTTAGCAAAAAAAGTGCATATATGCTTTAACCCACGGACAAAATACAGTAACAGCCCACAGCAAAAGTAGGACAACTCCATGGGAAAAACAAAAGGACTTGACAACACGGGATTTTTTCTGCGTTTTAATATATGAGGGCTAAATTAATATTCTGATAAATATCGATATAACGTGTTTCATGAATTAATTTTTTAAGACACGACTGTTGATGATACATTTCTGTTCAATGTCTTCCTGGGTCAACATATTTTATTGACCCTGGAACAATATATTAATCCAAAAACTCTGTTTTTATCTCTATACCTAAACCAACTATTACTCATGAGTAATGCCTAAAATCATATTTAATGAGAGATGACTGACACAATGATGTACAAGCACCAAACACTAAGACTAAACTTGACAAAAACTATAAACTGGTTCTTCACATCTGATTGGTTAATCACAATGTTGTTCCAGGATCAACAACGATGTTAACCTAGGGATACATCGAACTTAGCAAAATCAAGTTCTGCCTACAGTTCTACTTTGACATTTCACATTGGATTCTATTTGTTAGCACTTCATGAGTTAAAATAGTTTTCTCAGTGTAAATAAATATTGTAATATATCTCATTTTTATTGTAATAAAAATATTATCGCCCAGCCCTACTCTAGAGTTCATACATAAATATACTGTCTCTCAACTGGGATTCAGCATAACAGCAAAAAACAAGGAACATGGCGAAATGCTCTGCATTTCCTTTCAAACTTAAGTCTTTGTAGTCAATTGAGATGGTAAGTATGGTGCGTTTACGCACCCTGAGAGTGGGTTTATAACCCAGCTGAGGGGTGACGAGGGACGTTCTCAGCACAAAGTAGTAGTAATGTATGCAGATTCGGAGGTAGAGGCCCTTCTTCATCGATGTGTGTTCAGATGGGGCACACCTGCTCACATCAACCTAAATTATCGGCTTTGCTCTGTAGACTCATGCTAATTACACCCTGGTGATACATCAATGTGGATTGATTTAGCTTTGCTCCATAGAGCACAAAAAGCCCTTTTAATCATTTCCCCATCTACCCCAAACGGAGGACCGCAGTCTTCAACAAGGCCACAAGAATGAGGTACAGCAGTCCCAGAGTAATTACATGGAGGCTCCAGGACTGATTAAACGTGTCCCAACAGCACTCACTGTGTTTTCAGTCTCTAGCACTGCCGTCATGGTTAAGGGTTTGTTATGAAAAGCTTTCATGGTCACAGATTTGAAACTGACCTTTAAGAAGAGTTACTCGAACAAGTGTAATTTTTCTTTTGCCTGCAATAAGAAACATTTGGAATCACATAAGCCTATGAGACAAAACATAATTTTGTTATTTAGACGGATTACAGATAGACAGTCAGACACTTTTTCGAACTGCTAATTTGTCTCTGGCATCTCAAACTAATTTGAGAACAGACAAAAAGACTGCATTTGATTACAAAAGAAAAAAGAAAATCAATCAAGCACACTAAACACATGTTTAGTAAACAAAAAAACTAAACAAAAATATACATAGAAAACAAATACATTTACATAATATACAATTAAAGACATTACATTTGAACACATTTTAACATAATCTAATTAACAAGATTAAACAAGAAATGAAAAGAAAAATGTTTTTGAATACATTGAATAATATTAATATTATAGTATTAATACACCCATGCAATGTCCGCAGAAATTATTTGGATTGTTAAGTCAGGTTTAAATGTTTCTTTTTTAAATGTTGGATAAAATATCAAATTAAATTAAAAGAGAGGATGAAACATCAAATCAAGCATCTGTGTCTGCACTGAAAAAATAGTGGAAAAAAATGTATTAATTAAAGTAATTGTAAACTGTAAAATGGAAAAGAACATGAACATGAAATTTCAAAGTAGAAAGACATTGAAATGCATCAATATATGTAGATTAAAGTCCAAACAACATCTGAAATGACTGTACAGTATGCAATACAGCTCTCATAGACACACTACAACACCTATTCATACAAATCACAACGCTGTGAATAATACAATCCATGCAAGTTTTGCACAAATTCTGCTCTGTGAGCTGCAGAACCTCTCATTTATCATCAGCAGTGAAAGGTGCTCTCTTCAAAAAGAATGAACTCACAGAACTTCTTTAGTGGCATTTCACTGAAGTCATCATCATTGCTTTCATGATTTACCTTTCCTTCATAATTACAGTGTTGGAGGCAGTAAAATCAGGCCTCATAACTTCATGTTCTGCATCATAAAACAAAGTTAATCTTGCCGCACAGGCCCATTATTGGGCATCAAAGCTTGCGGTGAGGCATTTGCCGGCTGATAATTGTATTTGTTGCATGGACTCGGTAAAGGCCGCCGAGCTGTAAGGTGCGAGAAACAGATGCCTGCTCCAGTGTGCCGAGATGCAGTGGAATTAGTTTTCTCCCCCGTGGCCATGATTTGTCAGCTTCTGTGTGGTTTTTAAATAAGGAGTGTGAAAGTGAAACATCTTAGTCTGGCGAGTGTGTGGTCATTGGAGTGCAGGGTGGAAAAATGTGCTGCTCAAACTCTTTAGGGACCTGTATGCTTTTTCAAGGGCTTCCCTGGAGTTTTTGTTGATTGCGCAGCTCTCTACAGCACACAACATCTTTGTGTCCATCTATTGCACTTGCCACAATAATTCTGTTATTTCTACTCAATTTCCGCATCAGTAATTAAATTCAAAGCGGTTTGGAAGGTGCAATAAACTTGTTTCCACTTCTGATCTATTAATTTGAGGTAAACGTTTAGTGAGCTCAGATTATTTACAGTGTGCATTAAAGGAAGAGTAAAAATGCAAATGTATGCATATATTTATTCACCCTGGGGCTATTTAAGATGCTTGTTAATATGAAAGGCTCACTTGTTCACCAACAAATCCGCAGCAGTGAATGGGTGCCGTCAAAACGAGAGTTCAAA
Organism: Enteromius afrohamiltoni; assembly: GCA_034779775.1. Lineage (NCBI taxonomy): Eukaryota > Metazoa > Chordata > Actinopteri > Cypriniformes > Cyprinidae > Enteromius > Enteromius afrohamiltoni. Next base: position 67,493 of record JAUYWG010000061.1, on the reverse strand, counting down.
CAGCTGCTAAAAACATCCCAATAATCAACACCGTTCCAGTCCATCAATTAGTCTCTTTTGAAGTGAAAAGTTGCATGAAATTTCCATTTCCATTTTAAAATGTTGCTTCTGGCTGAAATACAGTCATTTTCAATATTAACATTTCCACCAGTGTAAACATCCACACTCTCTTACTCTCTAACATCAAAATAATCAACATACCGTATTTGTTTAGAACTGGTTGAGACTACTTTGGCTTGTAAGTGCTTGATCTATGCGTGTTTCTGACCTGATTCAGATGATATTGTCTTTATTCTGATTGGAAACAAAACTTTCTTACAAACATGCAGCTGTTGACATCACAAGATTGATTGTAGTGTGGATTATTGTATTGTTTTAAGCAGTTGCTTGGACTCTCATCCTGACGGCACCCATTCACTGCAGAGAATCTGTTGGTGAACAAGTGGCATAATGCCTAAATTCTCCACATCTGTTCTGATAAATAAAAAAACCTCATCTACATCTCGGATGGCCTGAGGATGAGTGCATTTTCAGCGATTTCCATCCCTTTAACAATTGCTTAATGCTGCTGAAATTGAAAAACTGGTTCAAACTGTATTCCTGCTAACACATTTCTTCCTGAAGCTGTGGCCGGAATTGCCACGGACAGCTGCGGTTTTCTGCAGGGACCTGATTAGGACCAAGGCTCTGCTTCCATGGCATCATGGGACTGGTGTGAAAACGACTAGTGCAACATTATTACCCAAGTTTCAGTTCAGTTACAGTTCCCACAGCAAGAAAACATCCGAACCTTTAGACCTTCATTAAAGGCAGTTAATGGGCTTGCTTCTTAAACACTTTTTCTTTGTTTTTGTACAGTATGTGCTTTAATTTGAAAGTTACAGACCTAAATCCAGTGAAATTCCAGTGATGCAACCCCAGATCACCATTCTCCTCATCTCTCTTTTTTTTAGTGTTACTTTGGGAGATTTACTTTTTGGGTGGATACAACTGGACATTAATACAGTAAAGAATCTATCTATCTATGAATTCATCCATCCATCTGCTTTCCTGGTATACTTTCTACTCCTGACATATAGCATTAACAGCAGGGCTGCTCTCCAATTATTAACCTTCATTTGGCCTGTTATTTCCTGCAAGCATCCCATCATGCCTTCCTGCAGAGAGCCAGGGAACCTCCTGTTGGGTGAAAGTGTGTGACCATCATCTGTCACACAATATTTTAAACAGCAAGCTCTGACCCACATCCTCTCTTTCTTCATATGCTACATATTTCATCATTTCATATCATTGGGCTTCAATATGTCACATCTCATAATAGGTGAGATGTCAGAATAACTGTGCCAGATGTAAATTGTGAGTTCGACTGGAAGTGACGTCTATTAAACTGGACTGAAAATGTGGTCAGGAACAGATTCAAAATCTCTGGTTCAATCCAGATTTTTATATTTTCGCCAGTGTGTTGCGTGTCCAAGCATTGCCTCGATCAATAGCATGAGAGCAAGACAGACATGAATTTGAGAAACCTACTGGAAAAATAACCATTATGTTAGAAATTACACACATGAAATAAGACCTTTTTGACTGCTTAAATCTGCATTTCAAAAATGTCTAAATGCGCATAAAACATTTAACACAATAAAATCTTTATCTGTTTGCATGGGGGAAAAAGATATGTAGGTTTAAAGGACTGAATAAAACATGAATCCTCCAATAAACTCTGTTATATTTTAAATACAATTACTGTTATATTTACAGCTTCAAAATTTCAACATTTCCTTAAATTGGTTTATCACAAATATATTTAGCATAATTATTTAAGCATAATGCATTATGTAAAATGTACTAAATTTATAAACAGACATTTACATAATTGCACACTTTACTAATTGAATAATTTAGGATTTAAATAACTCATGTATTGCTAGTAAACAAAACACAAACACACATCTATATATAACTTTATATATACATACATACTATTTATATATAATGTAGTTAAGTTTTCAGACAAACATTTTGGTAACACTTTAAGGTTTCAATTAGTAAACGTTAGCTAGAGTGCACATGCAGCTTTTTGCTTCAGAGCGTGTCGTTTTGGAGCTGGAGATCACCTGGGCTTTTGACTTGAAAGTGACGGTGCGATCTTTTGGAGCAGTTCCCACAATACCTGCTCTCTCGTCTGACAGTGTTTCTGGGCGGCTGTCAGCGGAACCTGTGGCTGGTGGCCTTTATCCAGGCCGGCTGTGCAAGTCATCTTCAGTCACAAGCGACTGAAATCGCTGCGTGCTATTTATGTTCCAGGGTTACTCAACCGTGCAGCCAATCAGCTCTCATGGCAGTCCACCCAACCTGGAGAAAGGCGGCTCCACCCCCAGGTAGTCCCTGTGCAAGAGTCCTGGTGATAGTGCTTTACTGGCCCTCCCAGACTTGGTTTGCAGACCTCTCATTCCTCGCGGCAGCCCCTCCCTTGAAAATCCCTGGGAGGAAGGACCTTCTTTCTCAGGGGATGGGCACCATATGGCACCCGTGCCCTGATCTATGGAACCTGCACATCTGGTTCCTGGACGGGATGCGTCAGACTTCTCCAGCCTTTCCAACGCTGTTATAGAGACCATCTCTCAAGCGCGAGCTCCCTCTATGAGGCAGGCTTACGCTCAGAGATGAGGTCTGTTGGTTGACTGGTGTTCCTTTCGCGGAGAGGGACCCACAGAGATGCACGATTGCAGTTGTGCTTTCCTTCTTGCAAGAGAAGTTGGAGCGCAGGCTGTCCCCCTTCGACTCTTAAAGTGTATGTCGCTGCCATAGCCACATATCACGATGCAGTGGAGGACGCGTCCCTCGGGAAGCACCAACTCATCGTCCGATTCCTTAGAGGTGCGCGTCGGGTTAATCCCCTCAGACCACACCTCTTCCCGTCTTGGGACCTTGCCGTCACTTAAGTGACCTGCGGCAGGCTGTAGCCCCTACAGTCTTTGGATTTAAAACATCTGTCGCTGAAGACAGCGCTTCTCATTGCGCTGACTTCTATTAAGAGGGTAGGGGATCTACAAGCTTTCTCTGTCGACGAAGAGTGCCTAGAGTTCAGCCCGGTTGATTCTCACATCATCCTGAGACCCCGGCCCGGCTATGTGCCCAAGGTTCCCACCACACCTTTCCGCGATCAGGTGGTGAATCTACAAGCTCTGCCCCTGGAGGAGACCCAGCCTTGGAGTTTTTGTGTCCTGTACACACACTGCGCCTCTACACTGACTGCACTCGCAGCATCAGACGCTCCCAGCAGCTCTTTATTTGCTATGGTGGACAGCAGAAAGGGAATGCTGTCTCCAAACAGAGATTGGCTCATTGGGTGGTAAAAGCCATCTCCCTGGCTGATTTATACCAGGATGAGCCTTGCCCATTAGGCTTGAGAGCTCACTCAACAAAGAGGGTTGCCTCGTCCTATGCATTAGCTCTTGGCGCCTCTCTAGCAGATATCTTTAGGGCTGCGGGCTAGGCGACACCCAACACCTTCACCACGTTTTACGACCTCCACATAGAGGCCGTGTCTTCTCGCCTCCTTGATCAGGACAGCAGGTGAGCGAGGAGATCGGCAGGTGCCGGCTTGCTGCACCACTCCTATAGGATCTGTGTACTTAAAATATCTCAGTGTTACCTCAACTGTGTGCAACCTGAGTCTTCCCTGCCCTGCAGTCGAACTAGAGCGGAGTAGCTCCGGCTGTGCTACCTCTGGGTCTCCTTCGCCCAGTAGGTGTGGCTACAATTTTTAAATATTCCACAGTCAGTCAGAAGACTGCGTTTCCCTTCAATTATATCCAAAACCTTATCGAAATATTGCTTTTTCTCATTCCACATGCGAGAACTGTGTTAGAGTCATGCGCTCTGCCCTCAACCACCTGCTTCAGCAGCACTGAAAGCAACTATGTGGGCCCCCCTTCCTGGGCCACAGAGGGTTGAGAAGGTTACATGCATTTCTCTGCTGACAAACTTGAAAATATTTTGCTAGCTGGCAGGGGATCTCCGCGTAACGTGACCTTAGAGTCGTGGCCTGTTCCATGGGTGTTCCCATATGTAACGTTGAAGTGATTCGAATGAAAGGGTAACGTCTAGGTTACGAACGTAACCCACGTTCCCTGAAGGAGGGAACGGAGACATCACACTTTCTCCTGCCACAACTCTGAGGTCGTGCTGACGCCGGCTCGGCTCTTCAGTGAAAACCTGCATGTGCAATAACTGTTGATTTGATTAATTTGTTAGTAAATGCTAATATTAAAATTTATTAAGCTTATTAAATGCTTTAGAAGTATTTCTTATTGTTAATTCTAACAAATGCTAACAAATGGACCCTTATTGTAAAGTGTTAGGCTACTGTATGTACAACGATTGATAGGTTGTTTAACTAAATATACTAAAGCATACCACCTTTACAATTGTATAATTATTAATAATGTGTTTTCATGAATAAATGTGTCTGTCACATTGCCTTCTATAGTTCTGTGATTGTTGTGCCAATTCTTCCAAGTGTCACAAATCATGTATACCCTTCCATAGTTCAGTTCTTATCACTAATGCATCATCTGTCCTTGAACTGACCCATCCGTTATTGCAGAAAAGTGCTAGCGTTTGGAGAAAGAAGTGACCTCTCTGCTTAGTGGCAAGCCCTAGCTCTTCCTCTCCTGAATGCATCACAGCATTAAGCCTGTCATTAATTCTTATTAACTGCCAACTGAAGGGCCATTAGACATGCAAGGAATTATCATATTCCTGGTGCGTTTGCCTGCTTATCTCCAAAATCAAGGAAACACTGGAAACATGGATAAATGGTCAACACATGTTCTCATGCAAAGCTTCAAATAACTCATTTGTGAATGTTACTAAAGAGAAATGAAGTGTGATTTATAACTGCTTTTATATTTCATGCTTCCCTGAAGTTTTTTTTTTTTTTTTTTGCAACAGATTCCAAGAAAGAGGCCTCTTTATTCCAACTTACATTTAGATAATTGCCGTTAAAAGCAATTACAGATATCATGAGTCTTCATTAAAAAGCAATTTGTGTGAATTGCCTTGTTAGCTGTACTTTGCAGGAAAAAGGGCTTGTTTCAGGACACAGCAAAGCAGATGAACATGCTCTCCAGCACGTGAGATGAAGTCCATATTTAATCAGGATTGGCCAAATTTCACATTCAAGAGTTTTGAATTGTTTGAATTAGTTTTGAAACTGAAATAGAATGACTCAAAATAGAAATATACTGCATTGAGTCAAAGATACATAATTGATTATTAGACAACATTGAATTGCTATAATTTTCAGGGCAAAGAAGAAAATTACAAGAGAAAAGTCAAATAAATAAATCAAATGTAAGTATTTATTATTTGACAAAAATAATTAAACCCCGAGTAATAACTAATTTGTTTTATGATTTTTCATACTCTTATTTGCCATTTCCCAATCAAACATTGCCATCATCAACCCAACAAAAACATAACTTAGTAATCAGTGACATAAACATTTCACATGTTGATTATATATGTGACATTTGGCTTATTGTGGCAAATCAGAGAATTTGGAGTGTTACTATTTTATTTATAAATAACTATGCCATACTTTCTGTCACAGTCAGTCACAAATAATTACAAAGAAATGGCAAGTAACACATTAAATTAAAAGAAAAGTCTTAGTTTCATTTGCAGCGTCAACAAATTAATTAATTAATGAAAGAGAATGTTAGAAAATATCTAATGGGAAGATTGTTGTTAAAAGATGTTAACCAAGAAAATACTTTTATATTCTTTATACTTCAAAATCTGAAGTCAGTGTATTACTTGCATTTCTTTGTAATTAATTGTGAAGCCCACTAGCAATTTCTGAGTGAATGTTCTTTCTACACCAATTATGTTTCAGTGAATCAGTGACAAACTTATTAAAAGGAAGTAATCAACACACACAGCTCTTCTGATATATCAGGACATGCTCCTTCTTTCTGTGCCACACACAAACAAATCTTTTTAACTGAGAAAAGTGCTGCTTGCCTGTTATTTCTGGCTAAAGTTTTAACCTAAAACATGCATCTCTAAAATCACTGCAGCAACAAGTGCAGGTCTGCCCTCAGTCAAAACCAGAAGTTAAACTGAAAGTGAAAAGCGTTCACAATTCAACCCTGACATTGATGCACAATGTCATTTCTGTGTCACAAACATCTTTAAAATCCACTCCCCACAATCTCTTAATTACATCACTTCCAATTACAGGCTTAAAAAGATGCAATCTGTATGAATAAATGGGGTTATTTACTGCTCACACTATTTATGTCACATAAGCACTCCAGCGTTCATGTGAACAACAAGCAGTGATTAAGAGTCATCAGAATAAAGATTACAGAGTGACTATGCCATTTCTCTGGATTCATGAATATGGACACTTACAGATTTGTAGGTCAAAGGAGAATCAATGAGTGGCCTACGTGAAAAATAACACACTGACCAATGAAGTGGCACCAGAAACCGTAGGACGTCCTGTGATTGTAATGCATAAAATCATTATTTCCTTTCAAGAGAAATAAATCAATAAGTCAAGCTATTCTCTCCCCCATAGAGGAGGACATGTTTCTATTGAGCAATGGGTTGTCAGTTCTATGAAAGAAAACCAGCTCAACTGCTAATCAAACTAGGCCAAAACCAACCAAATAACCTTTTTTCCCCCTGTGTTTTCCACTTCAGCTATATATTTTTTATAGGAAATTGCATGAACCCATGGACTTAAAAAAAAGCATAATAATGTAAATCTTGCAGGAAAACTGCAAGCTTGTTAATAGTGTAGTGAGCAGTCAGTGAAAAAAGAGTGGAAGAAACAATTTTCAAAAATAAAAAAACAATATATATATATGCGTATACAGTATATTTTTATTCAGAAATTTGTAAACTACACAAATACTTACTGTCACGTAAGAGAGGCGAGGAAACGTGCGAGTTTAAGTGCAGTCTGTTTATTGACAAACACAGAGCAAAACAGACAGGCTTAGGGTAGTACCGGCAGACGGGGATGGAGACAGCAGAGCAAGAGAAGTCCAGGTGGATCAGACAGCGGAGAGGCCCACCCATGCAGATCAGGAGACCAGACTGTAATCAGGAGCACAGACAGGTTAATGGTGGCCTCTAAGTCCGAGTTTGTACCTTTATCTGGTTTAGGGTGAGTGGTCCCAGCAGCCAGGTCCGGTTCAGGATGGCTCCAGGGCCTGGTTCAGGGCTGGATAGGAGTTCAATAACCTCCATGGCCGGTTCAGAGCGGGGTGTGAGTTCAAAGGCCTCTGTGGCCAGTTCCGGGTAGGTCAACAGTCCACTGGCCTCCGTGGCCGATATTGGGTCGGGTGAAAGTTCAAAGGCGGCCATCAAGGCCGGTTCAGGGCCAGGTTTGAGCCCTGACAGCCGCTGAGCCCTGATCGACGGTCCATTCAGTCATGTAAGAGAGGCGAGGAAACGAGCGGGTTCAAGTGCAGGCTGTTTATTAAAACAAACAGAGAAAAACAGACTTAGGGTAGTACCAGAAGACGGGGATGGAGGAGGCAGAGCAAGAAAATGGTCAGAGTCCAGGCGTGGGTCGGTACACAGTCTTATTTAACTGCTATTTTACTGCTGTTTGATAACCCATTCTTCAGGGGTAAATCTTTAAAATAAAAAAAGTTCTCCAGAATCGCGGAAGAATCGTGATCTTTATTCTAAAAAAAAAAGTGTTTCTCATTTTATCCAGAATCGTGCAGCTCTAACATCATATTGTAGCTGTTCCCTGAAGGAAGAAAAATGCATCCATGGTGGTGGATAACAAGAGAAGTATTGATTAATTATTAGTAATGCATTTTATACAGGTGTTTAATATCATGCTTAATAAAATTAAGTTAAATAGTGTTATTTTGCAATATGCCATAATCAGACAAAAAAACTACGTTATCAGTAGTTTCATAATATCCCAAAAAAAGGAAAAAAAGAAAGAAAAAGCAAATAATGTATCAAAGTAACATTCACATGGCATTAAAATATTATAATGTATGTTATGTGGTCATGCATACAGTTAAACAAACAAAATGAAAGTGTAAAGCAGCAGTTATAATTTTAATTATAATTTTAAATTTAAATTTAAGTTATAATTTTTGGCAGTTTTTTCCATGTTATTCCAAAGTTGGCAACATCTAAGATCTTTTGTAAGTGTTGTTTTTTTTTCCAACATCAATGCAATGGTTAAAGGCCAGTACTGTAGGCCTCTCTTGCTTCTACTGAAGGATTGCCATGAGCATCAAGGGACACTGGATTATGTTTGCAAAAACCATTTCATTTCTAAGCAAATGCCCTGATGCTGTATTGGAAAGATTAGTCCATTCTAATCTTAATGAGAACAAACAAAAAAAATATTTAATTATACCAAAGACATGCACACACAAGGACTTTCTATCAACTGGAAAAAAAGTGTATTAAAAGTTGTAAGATAGTGGTGTCTAGACTCTCCATAAGGTGCTGAAGGCTGTCAATTTAAAGGTGAAGCATGTCATTTCTGTGCAATAATAATGACTATAACGCAAATAAAGGTTTCTTACAAACTCCCCATGGTCTTTTAGAATTTGGCCAAATCTGTTTATTTTTCTTTAGATAAACAAATCAGAATCAATGCTAACACTTCTCTCTGTCACAGATTCATTTGCTAATTTGCAGTGTCAGTGAACAAAACATCTCACCAGCATTACTGTGAATGAGGGACAATAGAGTCAAGCAAAAAAAAAAGTAACTCATTCAATTTTAAAATTTTAATTAGTTTTTAAAACTAAACTAAACGTTTAGTTAGTTAAGTTCTTTTTATGGAAAATAATTAGTTGTGTTACTTTTGAGTTATGTTTTAAATCTGTGCAGGGTTCACTTGTTTTTGTTTTGCTTAGTATGGTTGAATTGGATCATCAGAGGTCTACAGCAATGGAACTGGTTAAAAAAACTGTGAGTAAATACATGAATTCTATTATATTATTTAAAATGATTGCAGGCTTGTATAATATTTAGAGTTTACATCAGGCTGTTTTTTACTCATTTTAAGGAACTGTGAATCTGTTTTTGTGCAAGTGAGATGAGTACAGGAAATACATGTTGGCATTTAGTCTACAGCTACAGTAACATCATGATCACAGCATATTTCCCTCTAAATTAAAAAGTAACATGCTTTACTTGTAACTTAAAAACGTAATCTGATTCTGCCACTCACATTACCTCCAACACTGCATGTATGTGTGTACATAAGCACGTCCTGATTTTGCCAAGTCTGATGTGTCCCTACGTCAAAATATTTTGAACAACATTTTAATTAAAAAATACAATCTTGGCCATATCTATACACCCAAACCCACTCTTACCCATGAATAATGCCTAAAATCAGAAGAAATTATAGATTACTGACACTCATGTACAAGCACCAAACACTGATAGTAAGCCTAAACATGAAAACTGTAAACTTTTTCTTCAAATCTGATTGGATGATCACAATGTTGTTCCCGGGGTCAACAAAGATGTTAATCCAAGGACATGTTGCACGTGGTAGAATCAGGCTGGTGATGTATATGCGACATCTGTAAAATTCCCTGCCAAGTATAAATGTACCCAAACACATGCACAGATACACATATTATACCTAGTAGAAAGTAGAAAGTTGAGTAGAAAGATTAAAAAGTCAGAGAAAATTAAATGAATATATATTGTAAAAGAATATTCACCCAGTGTTCAGGCAATGCCTCAAAAATGATTTGTTTTAGGACAGTTATTTGACCTCGGCTCAGTCATATGTTATTCTGCAGAGGGAATAAAAGCTTCTCATATGTTAATAAAGTTCTGTGAGTACAAACAGAGTTCATCCGGGGGCCAAATCATCTGCCCTTTTCCTGCACATTACTACTGCCCTTTATTCCCCACTCTGCTCATTTCAGTACATTCAGCCCAGACCGGTGGACGTCTTAATTGCAGGCATGAGCTCATAATGGTTTCTGGATGTGGTCCAGTCCCGCTGAGTCCTAACATTAGACGCTTGTGACATGTTTGACTGACACTGGATTTGCATAACTCAAGCATGTCCTTGAAACACAAAAGGAGATGCATGCTTCTCTGAAGAACACGTGAGTGCTGCAAAACTAGGGTGTTCACTGTGGGATGTTTGTTTCCTAGTCTCAAGTCTATACTAAACTAAAATATCTGTGATGTGATCTCTAGATGTGGCTCAGGCAACACATTCAGTGTCAGTCAAGGTCCTAAAACCTTCCACTACACTACTCCTTAGTCTTACTTATATTTTACTGCATCAAAGTATATTGGAACCAGAGGACCATAGAACAAAAAAAATGTCTGTAAGTAATCACAGATTGTTTATCAATCATACAAGTCAACAAGGTCTGGTCATTAGCATATTTCAAATTGACATACAATTGATGCCACACCTAAATTTGTTCATATAGAAAACAAAATGGGTGATAACACAGAGCCCTGTGGAACCCCTAATTTCACAATAATACTGTTAGATTTGTTAGATGTTTTACTTCAGTTGAAGTTGTCAAAGTTTAATAAATTTATTTCAATGTTAATAACACTCGACTTGACAGTTTCACAAAGTCAGCAACTTCAGTTTCCACTAAGATTTTCCAAAATATCAATATGATTGTTATATTAAACTTAATACAATTACATATTAAATTGTATTTTTGCATTATTCCTAAAAAAAATAATACAAATAATAATAATAATAATTTCGTTTTTCTACCACAAAATATAGTTTGTGTTTATGACATTTCCTACCAACTTCAGAAAATGGTTTATACACCCAGTTTTTTGGCATAAGGATATTTTGAAGACTTTTAGTTTCACGAGTTATGAGAGAACAACATCTGTGTAATAAAACTAGTGAATCAGTTTAAATGTTGGCAAACCTTTCTTTGTAATTTATACTTTTGTACTTCTCCTGTTCTTAAAAGCAAAACAGTATTTCCCAGAGTTTAGATCATTCATGTATTTATTCATCTCGTTCGGTCTCTTTATTTGTATGTGTTATGGAAATAGATTGAGCTTCCCTGCGTCTGCAAAAGGACAGAGAAGTGAAGGTGCTGTGAGTGGGAGTTATTTGTTCAGGCAAACGCTGTTAGTCGGCCTACACAGCCTGATTCACGCCACTCTCTTCCATTCTGAAGGCTGGAGGAATGCAGCACGGAGGGCATGATTGCAGAGCGTTTGTTATGTCCTTCAATGAAGGGGAATCTTCTGTCTTGAGACCAAACAAACGACAAGAAACCCATCCAGAAAACCCAAAACAAAACTTCACAACACAAGAACTAAAGAAAGTTGTTTTTTATGTGAAATGTGAGAATAAGTGCAGATTTGACAGGAATGTCATTGAGCAGGACAATATATTGATTATTCAAGACTGTATGATATCGCAAACGACTTTCCTGTTTTGCTGACATCCTCAAGCCTACCATCTCCTCACGTCCAGCCTGTCATTTAATCAATTCCTGAAGGACAGGCCAGCATTACTGTACATACCAATTTAATTTACATTTGAATCATTTAAATAAGTCACATTAAGGAAAAAATGTGGTCACCTTCGAAGAAAAGTCACAAAGAAAAAATCATCACTTTTAACTTTGAATTAGTAAGATCTATTCATTTCAAAAAATCAGCTTAAAGTGTTAATCACAACGAATAATAACATGTTTAATAACATGATAACCTAGATAGATAAAACATCATCTAAAGACTTTTTTTTTTTTTTTTTTTACATTTTATATATTTTTAGGTATATTAAAAATAAATTTCAAGCATGTAGTGCAGTCATTGGCTTATGGCAGAAGAGAGAATAAACAAGAAAAATCCCACCCACGACTCGAGTGAAGCCTAGCTCGATCCTGAGAAAAAACTCCCTCTTTCCAGATGAGAAGCACATCTGACTCACAAGCAGACATATTTTCAGTCAAGCGATCACTCATCTTTTGTGTGGCTGTGATGTCAGTGGTGGAGTTTTATTTATTTAATTGTTTATTTTCAGAGCCTGCAGAGGTGGGTGGAGAAATTGGCTGTAAAAGCTCACACACATACCATGATTCTCACTCCTAGCTCCAGACATCATTGCCTCCGCTCGCTGCCACAGGCGTGCAAGTGCCAAGACATGGAGAACACTTGTCAGGTCGGGAAGTGTTATCTGTTTTTCTCAATACGCCAAAGCGTGTCTCAGTCCGTCAGACGTGGTCCTGGCACACCAACCTTACTGCAGGCCTGACTCTGCCTCCAAATTGCCACCTATGAAAGTTTAATGTTTGTCTGTGACTGCATAGTGAATAATTGAACAAGGAAAAAAACCTGATTCTTTCCTGGATAACGAAGCCAACAGTAAACCTTAGTGTGGGGGAAGGGAAAATGGGGAGGGGGGGGTGGAAATGCCAGATTCTAGTGCCTGGTTCCCCACAAAAATAGAAAAACCACAAGTTTTTGCTGAGTTTTGCTCAGCTGCTATTGCTTTAGGATCCAGATTTTACATTGACCTAACACCCATATACATGTATAATATGAAAATGATTTGTAATATTAATAATAATAATAAAAAATCAATGTACATACTATTCTATTTTATTTTATTATATGTATTAATTAAAACACATTAATTCTTATTATTTTGCAGTGGTACATATAATTGATATTTTCTACCAAATTAATAAGCATGTAGACTATTATAATCTCTTTATATGCGTTTATTAATAGTAGTTGTAGTAATATGACTTAAAGTAATTTGACTTGTAGTAATATGCACTACAGTTATATAATACGTTAAATGATTGTTATGTTGTTATGGGTAGTTGATATGTTGTTAAATGATTAATTGTGAATCACATCCAAAATAAAAGTTTTTGTTTACATGATAAATGTGTGTGTACGGGGTGTATATTTATTATGTGTCTAAAAATACAAACACACACAAACAGTATATATTTTGAAAGAATTTACATGCATTTACACACACACACACACACACACACACACACACATATATATATATATATATATATATATATATATATTATATAAATGTATTCAATATAGAAGCCACATATTTTTTTGAAATATATACATGCAGGTGTATCTATTCAGATTTGTTATATTTATTACAAACATTTATTTTGTAAACAAAAATGTTTATTTTGACAATTGATCATTTGACAGCACAAATTCTATTATATTACACTATTATGTTACACTTTATTTAATATTAGTATATAATTTGCATTTTTAGATTAATAATCAGATTAAAAATACTATAATTTGTATAATTACTACTACTACTACTACTACTACTTGTATACTATAGCTCTATTCCGTTTTACTCTACTTTTTTATGGCAAATTATTAATTACGATTACAAATTTAATATGAATTAAAAATATATTATTCTTTTTAACAAAACAAAACCTATATAATATAAAAATAGAATAATCTTCATATAGTACATACATAAATATATCACAATTTTCTCCTGAAAAAAAAGACTCTTTTAAATCTACAACATAAGAAAGTCTGTAGAAGTCTGAGATTTGGATAGAAGTTAATTTCTCTTGAAAGATCAAGTGATCGGAGCAGTTATCCACACTCATTTTAGAGCTCTTTCCTCTTACTGTATGACAACTATTGTTATTTCTTGCAAGGATGTTTAAGAGAAACATCTGAGAATGACACTTTAATGAAACAGCTCCTCGTGTCTCCAGAGCTCTGGAAAGGTAAATCCCTGTGCAATAAAACCTTGCTGTGGGTCAGACGGGAAACAATGCAGCCAGCGGCTTTAGAAGACCTTAACGTCAAGCCTGCATTTAGGTTTAATTACAGCTTCCTGTCTTTCTGTCCCATGAGATGTGACTAGCAGCTTAAGGGTTTGATGATAAACTCTAGACAGTTTGCCTTATGTACAAACAATACCTTCAAACCATCACCACCAGCTCAGTAATTTCATTAAGAGGGAAATCCTGCCAAGGAAAAAGACAATTTGACGCATTTTCCTTTGATTAATTGTTTCAGCAGGCCTGTGTTCACCTCTATTTTAATGACCTGAGAAAACAGTGACACGGCATTATAATATTAATGAGATTCCAAGCCTCATTATGGTGACAAGATTTGCATTTTAACTTTGATGTGCATTTTCTGCCTTTTGTGACTAAACAGGAAAGATACATTAATAACTTCTACAGCTGTTTTCTGAGGAGGCGTACGGCAGCTGTACACAATCCATTTTAATATTGTAGGATCGCACCGTGAGTCAAAATGCATTTACGGTCATTTTAATCGTCTCGCACATTTATTGCTTCTCGGATTTTGTCCTGCCATAAAGCCCCAGGTAATCTGACATGCCTCTTCTAGAGTTTTTAGAAAATTACTTCAATAATGTCTCAAACTAAATCAAACAAAAACAAAGTCAAAAACAATCTTAATATTACGAGCTTCAAACTTTTTTTTATCAAATCAGATCAATAAGATCAAACCTCAATACTGGCTAGCTA
>JAUYWG010000061.1:27156-49862 GCA_034779775.1 Enteromius afrohamiltoni | reverse complement strand
AGTCAGTTCTGTGAGTTTCGGTTTATGAAGCGCTCCTGTTCTAGACAGAGACAGCAGAAACCGTATCCTCTATACCTTGTTATTTTATTTAAAGCACAACGTTTTGTTGATATTGTAAATGTACGGAAATAAAGGTAGATCCGAATTATGTATTAATTTCATCTTTATGAGCAAAAATGACTGCGTATTTAAGTTTCTACTGAAAAAATGATATGCAAGTGATCACAATGGCGCCTCCGTTAGGCGTCTAACAGCGCACATCTAATTAGGTTAAACATTTAAACTAACACGTGATGTGCTTGCCTTGAACTTTTTATATCTATAGATTTTTAGCAAGTTGTGTCCGCTTCTCGGGCATTTCACGTTGTATGTGTCAACCTGGCATTTGCACACACAAATTCATGTTTTTTTGTCTCCCAAATTAATATAAAAAGAGAACGATAAAATAACGTTATTAACCGGTTAATTGCAATTTCAAATTAACGTTTCTGTTCAGAACGATTAAAATTTATTTTGTTTTCGTTACTGTTTTTGTTCCAGTAAAATGTCATTTGTTTTCGTTTTTTGAACCGGTTCAGAGCCCTGCAGTGCATAGATCTCCAGCAGCATGCAGGATGGAGGATCATGAGAAGGGAGAGCACCTAATTTACATGATCATTCCAGACAGACTCGATATGGGAGGCTGTGCAAGATCATGAAAATATTCCTGGTTTAAGCCTATTGTTGGAGTTGACATTAAAGGGCTTTAGAGTGAAAACATTCACTCGTGATTCATTCTAACACAACTGCAGTCAATCCAGTTCCAGTGGCCAGACCAGCAGCTCATTTGGTTATTAAAGAAGTGAATTACTGTAACCTGTCAGACGTGCATTAGTTTCCATGCACAGGTGCAGCTGATGGGGAAACTCCTGACACTGCCACGGTCGTATCTTTAGGCTTGCAGGTTAGAAAGTGCACCACTGATAATGGACGTATAGAGCTCAAACTAGTGCTGCATGGTTTAGGGTAAAATACACTGGCAAATGTTCTGATAAAAATTGCAATTATGATTTCAAGTGTAAAAACAATAAAAAAAAAAAATGTAAAAAAGCTTCAGGTTCGCTGTCCTTGTTTTTAGGACAGAACATTATGACCAGAAAGGCATTACATATCAACATGGCTATATAATAATATTAATAATGTTTATTAAATTAGTGCTGTCAAAGATTAATCGTGATTAATTGCATCTAAACTAAATATATATATATATATATATATATATATAAAAGATACACACATGTATTATGTAAATGTTCATTTTGGACATAATAAATCATAATTAATCCTTCTATAAAATATTACCACTATATTTTTTTCAATGTAAAATTAGAAATAAGTATTTACAGTACAACTATAAAAAAATACTAATATCTACCTGTATATCTGACTTAATCCTTATCAAACATTAATCAATCAATTGTTTTATTTTGGCTACTCATGTGTAAATGAACAGTGTTGCTCTGAAACATGCTTTTGAATTAAATTAAATTAAACGTATTGTATAAAACCACAACCTATACTATTAGATACAGGCCTATCACACGTAGTACTATTCATATAATTGTTCAGTCCTTAAGAAAAATCCCATGAGTAAACATGTGACTGCATGGTTGCTTTTGTACTGTATATACTGTATGGCTGCTTTTAAGATCAACAGATCAAAGATCAAGTTTTGAGCAAGGTACATGGAAAAGTACAGTATCATGATGCTACCGTGTTTTTGGACAATAGTACTCGCATTACATTACTCCAAGGTGCACTACTAACCATGCTGATGTTTACCATAACAAAAACCATGGTCCTTTTTTTACACAGCCATGCAAGAAAAGTATCAGAGAGATTCCACCCATCTGCAAGCATGCACGATATAGCACAGTATACATACACCGCACAACTGCATGACTCACTCTTACCAGTGAAAGCAGAAAGCAGAGAGGAAGAGAGAGAGAGTGTGTGAGCGAGAAAAGGAAACTGGTAGAAGTGGAGTCATTTATTGGCACTAAAGTGTGATGCCCATTTTCCACAGGCAGTTCCTCGTCAGTAAACACCAGAATAACAACTGCTTTTAACTGCCTTTTCTTTCTTATGCATCCTGTGAGCAAGAAACCCTACCGTGCACGTTGTCTACTCAAGATGCACCTACTACGTCTGTTTGAAGTCATGATTTCCTCTGGTATTCACAGTCAGCTGAATAAGCAAGTGGCTGTGTTAAATATATCTGCTCTGCTGTGTGTGACACTTCATTATGACGTGCCCATCTGAACAGCTGAAGACATCTGTTAAAACTCATACTTCCCATTTGCCATTGGGACCATCAATATTAGCCGAGTTTATAAACACAGAGTCATTAGACAGATGCATGGAGGTGTTTGTGCTTGCTCAGACACTAACACTTTCAGTAATAAGAGGATTTCTGCTACTGTCTACAAGCATCATGTCTGGTAACATCAGCTTTCAGTTGAAAGACGGCACATCTTATTTGATCTGGTTTTAAATATATTAAATGAACACTGCTGACATTACTCGATTATATTATATTGATTATGTCTGATACAACATTTAAGATGACTATGTAAGCTGCATTTTCAGGCACAGTAGATAAAAGGCATTTTTTTTTAATATAAATCATAAAGCAAGATTAGCATGTATCCTTCACAGACGAGGCTTGGTGAAAAATGAATGCAAGATGGCAGATGAAGTGAGAGAAATGTCTATTACGAATACAACTGATTAAACTCCAGCAATTAGATATTAAAAACTAGTTCAGGCTAATTAAAATGCAGTATTTCAAACGATTTGAGGAGCTCAGTATTAGCTTAGCAACATGCTAATGTCATGCTCCACTGATGTCAACCGCCATTCAGATTTCTTGTGCATTTAGCAATAGCTGCAGGAATGTATTTTCATTCGGAGTAATATCACTGGAATCAGAACAATTTCTTTCCATCTGATGAACAATTAAAACATTAACAGCCAATCAGAACCAACTCAACAACAAAGCTGGTGCATACTTCAAACAAACAAAATGTTATCGAGCTCCTATGTGGATTACTAATACAGTTACCGCTCTTGCTGTGAATGGGCCTTTACATGAAACAGCCCTGAAAACTAGCTTCACACCACAAGAGAAGCTTAAAACCATCCACAAAATGTTCCTTGATTATGACCACATCGGCACATGTTGAGAGGGTTAACTAACTAAAGCACATGTCTTTTGGGGTAACTGGGGCACTTACAGAGTGTGCATCCTCTTGCTCCACCTTATAGCGTCTGGGCAGTGTCTCCACCTCTCTGATGTCATCTATCGTGATGTCATTGGGAAACACAGCAAAGAGTGAGGTCACGTACATGATGATGGACTTCTTATCCGGCAACTGCACCGCCACATCTGATAGAAACACACACACACACACACAACACACAGAGAGGATGAATATGGGTGTGTTTATGGAGTTCTCTATGAGGCCCCTCTGATTAGTTATGGCTCATGTGAACTTGTGTTCAGGAAAAGCCATGTAATCCAATCAAGTTCAGATGATTAGTCTCAGGATCTGGGCTCTGGAATGTGCTGGACACCGGTTTGTTGACTGGCATTGTTTCCTTACTTCGATTCCCTGCTTCAGGCGTAAACAGCAAACTGGCAAGATCTCCAAAGAATGCCAGCATCACATCAGCTGAAGATAATGGTCAAAAAAACTAACGACTGTATGCTAAACATACATTTCTGCCAGCTTTACAAACATTCAAAATAGCGATATTATTGCATTATCTGCCATTATAACATGCCTATGGGAAGGCAACATGTGCAAGCATCTTCTCAAACGTTTAATGACCTTTAAGGGCTCCCAATTGTATTAGGCACCAATGGCTTAATGTTTGAAATTTAAGTTATTAGTACTGTAATTGTACAGCTCAAATGTAGTCCATTATTTTTGTCAACGACTAATGCTGCTGAAGTGGAAGGATCAGAGGCCTCACACTCCAACAAAATGTTTTTGCGAAGTCCTCTTCTTCTTAAAGTTGGAGAAAATCAAACATTGTATAAGAGGCTCATCTAATCAGTTTAATACAGATTGGGACCACAGAGCAGGGACCATGCTTCATTGTCGGATGTAGACTTGTGCATTTATTGAAATATTTTCCTCTAATATAAAATTTAGAAGAAAGAAAACTTCTGCTTGTATTCCCGAATAGTAGCAGTTCTAGTTTCACAATGCAGCTTTACCTTCAGGATCCAGGAGTCTCTCGATGTTGAGCTGATCTTTGGCGAATGTGAAAGCATGTTCCAGTCGCTCCACTGGGGTCAAATGAACTACTTCCTCCCAGCTGAACCCATGAGGCCTGAAACACAATCCACAGCAGTCTCTAAACAGCCGTTCACACACAGAAACAAACTAACTTGCTGACATTCACCATCAACAAGAGACACCAGATCCAGTTCACTTCTAGACATCAGGTTTCATTTGAGTTTTTCCCAAACCGAACCGATGTGTACGGACAAGCACATTTCTGGTGCGGTGTGGATGAAGCTCACAGATCGAGAAAACATTCATTCAAGCAGGTCTAAATGAATCTACATCTGCAAACCTTGTCATTTATAGCTAAACACCCTTGCGTGTTTGCTTATTAAATATTTCCAGATCTGATAACTCTTCAGGTGCCAATAAGGGTGTAGTATTAAGCTCAGTTTAACACACTTTGTTTAAACCTATTATGCAGATTTCCCCACAAAACCAGAATACATCTGGCCCTACCAACTTGTTCTCAATCCCTTCATCCACATTTTACATCGCTTACATAAGTTAATAAAGAATCTAGTGATTAAGGGGCAAGCATGCATAAAATCCTCTGAAAATTCAGCTTCGTGTTTTTCTCCTCAACGTTACATTTATGAGTGTGTGTGTTTTCTTGTGCTCATGACATAATCCACACAATGAACACAAACTCTCTTGACCTCTGACCCAATCAATGCGCTCCAGAGCCTTTCCCTAGAGAGCGCACTGACAGCAGCCTGTGAATGTGTGTGTGTGTCACCTGAAGTGGTGCAGGATGGCGTTGAAGGCCAGGCCGTCTGCCCAGCTGGTGGTGAAGTTCAGCACGTTGACGGTGTTATAGTTGCGGGTGCAGTTTCTAACCCAGCTCAGCAAAATCTTCTCACTGTTGGTCTGCTGAAGACTGGACATCACATCCTTCATGACATCCTTGACCTGCACACACACAGAATTGTTAGACTACATTACAACTAATCAGACCACTCATTCCAATGATGTATGCGTAGCGACGGAACTTGAAGCCACCGTTTTTTGGGAGGGTTGTGGGAATAATTAGTTTCTCATTGGTTCCCACTTTTTTGGGAACAGAACGGCAGCTTTGCCAGACTAACTTTGTTCGTGAAATTGAATGTAGCGTCACAGGAAGTATGGGCGGGCCCAGGCTAGATGTGAGGTACACACAGACAAAATGTTTCAACATGAATGCAATGTAAATTTATATAATAGTAGTTCAATAAACAAGCAGCTAAAATTAAGTGACTGACATTTTGGACACAATATTGACTGTTTTTGCTCAACTTCGTTGATAAAAATAGTTCCAATCAAAGCTACAGCAGAACTTTTCTCTGAGCAAAGCAGCTGTGTTTCGTTAATGAATGAATCCATGCTTTTGAACGAATCAAGTGAGTCAATGATTCAGAAACCCATTCACAAAGACAGTAGTTTGCCTTGTTTCTGAATGAATCTATTTGAACTAATCTGTTGAATGAATGACTAAATGACTCGCTCGCTCAAAAACAATAATTTGGCGCCACCTAATGGTGGTTTGGTTTCATATTTAAAAGTATTTCGAAAAAAAATTTAAATTTAAAATAACCTTACAAGAAGCTTTATACCTTAGAAACTTTGCAGTGTAAATGTATTTATGGCAGCTCAGCTTCGCAAAAACTGTGGAGTTTGTTGATACTGATTTAATTTGAATGGTAACAGCTCAAAAAAATTTTTATTAGTCTATTCTTCTTATTCTATTATTTTTATTAACTGAATTAACTGAAACAATATAAGAATTTGATGTAAAAACGACATTTAATAAACTAACTGAAAATAATGACCATTAAATAAACAATTTTTTTTTATATAAATCATAAAGCAAGATTAGCATGTATCCTTCACAGACGAGGCTTGGTGAAAAATGAATGCAAGATGGCAGATGAAGTGAGAGAAATGTCTATTACGAATACAACTGATTAAACTCCAGCAATTAGATATTAAAAACTAGTTCAGGCTAATTAAAATGCAGTATTTCAAACGATTTGAGGAGCTCAGTATTAGCTTAGCAACATGCTAATGTCATGCTCCACTGATGTCAACCGCCATTCAGATTTCTTGTGCATTTAGCAATAGCTGCAGGAATGTATTTTCATTCGGAGTAATATCACTGGAATCAGAACAATTTCTTTCCATCTGATGAACAATTAAAACATTAACAGCCAATCAGAACCAACTCAACAACAAAGCTGGTGCATACTTCAAACAAACAAAATGTTATCGAGCTCCTATGTGGATTACTAATACAGTTACCGCTCTTGCTGTGAATGGGCCTTTACATGAAACAGCCCTGAAAACTAGCTTCACACCACAAGAGAAGCTTAAAACCATCCACAAAATGTTCCTTGATTATGACCACATCGGCACATGTTGAGAGGGTTAACTAACTAAAGCACATGTCTTTTGGGGTAACTGGGGCACTTACAGAGTGTGCATCCTCTTGCTCCACCTTATAGCGTCTGGGCAGTGTCTCCACCTCTCTGATGTCATCTATCGTGATGTCATTGGGAAACACAGCAAAGAGTGAGGTCACGTACATGATGATGGACTTCTTATCCGGCAACTGCACCGCCACATCTGATAGAAACACACACACACACACACAACACACAGAGAGGATGAATATGGGTGTGTTTATGGAGTTCTCTATGAGGCCCCTCTGATTAGTTATGGCTCATGTGAACTTGTGTTCAGGAAAAGCCATGTAATCCAATCAAGTTCAGATGATTAGTCTCAGGATCTGGGCTCTGGAATGTGCTGGACACCGGTTTGTTGACTGGCATTGTTTCCTTACTTCGATTCCCTGCTTCAGGCGTAAACAGCAAACTGGCAAGATCTCCAAAGAATGCCAGCATCACATCAGCTGAAGATAATGGTCAAAAAAACTAACGACTGTATGCTAAACATACATTTCTGCCAGCTTTACAAACATTCAAAATAGCGATATTATTGCATTATCTGCCATTATAACATGCCTATGGGAAGGCAACATGTGCAAGCATCTTCTCAAACGTTTAATGACCTTTAAGGGCTCCCAATTGTATTAGGCACCAATGGCTTAATGTTTGAAATTTAAGTTATTAGTACTGTAATTGTACAGCTCAAATGTAGTCCATTATTTTTGTCAACGACTAATGCTGCTGAAGTGGAAGGATCAGAGGCCTCACACTCCAACAAAATGTTTTTGCGAAGTCCTCTTCTTCTTAAAGTTGGAGAAAATCAAACATTGTATAAGAGGCTCATCTAATCAGTTTAATACAGATTGGGACCACAGAGCAGGGACCATGCTTCATTGTCGGATGTAGACTTGTGCATTTATTGAAATATTTTCCTCTAATATAAAATTTAGAAGAAAGAAAACTTCTGCTTGTATTCCCGAATAGTAGCAGTTCTAGTTTCACAATGCAGCTTTACCTTCAGGATCCAGGAGTCTCTCGATGTTGAGCTGATCTTTGGCGAATGTGAAAGCATGTTCCAGTCGCTCCACTGGGGTCAAATGAACTACTTCCTCCCAGCTGAACCCATGAGGCCTGAAACACAATCCACAGCAGTCTCTAAACAGCCGTTCACACACAGAAACAAACTAACTTGCTGACATTCACCATCAACAAGAGACACCAGATCCAGTTCACTTCTAGACATCAGGTTTCATTTGAGTTTTTCCCAAACCGAACCGATGTGTACGGACAAGCACATTTCTGGTGCGGTGTGGATGAAGCTCACAGATCGAGAAAACATTCATTCAAGCAGGTCTAAATGAATCTACATCTGCAAACCTTGTCATTTATAGCTAAACACCCTTGCGTGTTTGCTTATTAAATATTTCCAGATCTGATAACTCTTCAGGTGCCAATAAGGGTGTAGTATTAAGCTCAGTTTAACACACTTTGTTTAAACCTATTATGCAGATTTCCCCACAAAACCAGAATACATCTGGCCCTACCAACTTGTTCTCAATCCCTTCATCCACATTTTACATCGCTTACATAAGTTAATAAAGAATCTAGTGATTAAGGGGCAAGCATGCATAAAATCCTCTGAAAATTCAGCTTCGTGTTTTTCTCCTCAACGTTACATTTATGAGTGTGTGTGTTTTCTTGTGCTCATGACATAATCCACACAATGAACACAAACTCTCTTGACCTCTGACCCAATCAATGCGCTCCAGAGCCTTTCCCTAGAGAGCGCACTGACAGCAGCCTGTGAATGTGTGTGTGTGTCACCTGAAGTGGTGCAGGATGGCGTTGAAGGCCAGGCCGTCTGCCCAGCTGGTGGTGAAGTTCAGCACGTTGACGGTGTTATAGTTGCGGGTGCAGTTTCTAACCCAGCTCAGCAAAATCTTCTCACTGTTGGTCTGCTGAAGACTGGACATCACATCCTTCATGACATCCTTGACCTGCACACACACAGAATTGTTAGACTACATTACAACTAATCAGACCACTCATTCCAATGATGTATGCGTAGCGACGGAACTTGAAGCCACCGTTTTTTGGGAGGGTTGTGGGAATAATTAGTTTCTCATTGGTTCCCACTTTTTTGGGAACAGAACGGCAGCTTTGCCAGACTAACTTTGTTCGTGAAATTGAATGTAGCGTCACAGGAAGTATGGGCGGGCCCAGGCTAGATGTGAGGTACACACAGACAAAATGTTTCAACATGAATGCAATGTAAATTTATATAATAGTAGTTCAATAAACAAGCAGCTAAAATTAAGTGACTGACATTTTGGACACAATATTGACTGTTTTTGCTCAACTTCGTTGATAAAAATAGTTCCAATCAAAGCTACAGCAGAACTTTTCTCTGAGCAAAGCAGCTGTGTTTCGTTAATGAATGAATCCATGCTTTTGAACGAATCAAGTGAGTCAATGATTCAGAAACCCATTCACAAAGACAGTAGTTTGCCTTGTTTCTGAATGAATCTATTTGAACTAATCTGTTGAATGAATGACTAAATGACTCGCTCGCTCAAAAACAATAATTTGGCGCCACCTAATGGTGGTTTGGTTTCATATTTAAAAGTATTTCGAAAAAAAATTTAAATTTAAAATAACCTTACAAGAAGCTTTATACCTTAGAAACTTTGCAGTGTAAATGTATTTATGGCAGCTCAGCTTCGCAAAAACTGTGGAGTTTGTTGATACTGATTTAATTTGAATGGTAACAGCTCAAAAAAATTTTTATTAGTCTATTCTTCTTATTCTATTATTTTTATTAACTGAATTAACTGAAACAATATAAGAATTTGATGTAAAAACGACATTTAATAAACTAACTGAAAATAATGACCATTAAATAAACAATTTATATACAGCAACTCATTTTCAGTTATTTTTTTTTCTAGGCACTTTACTTTGAAATTTAAGTGAGACAACATCTGTACAAATCCGTTTTTGTCATATTTGCTTTTGACATTCGAAGCTCAAAAGTAGCAAATCCCATACATCTTTGAAAAATGCTTCAGAAATACATTAGCACATGAAGAATCCAAATTTAAGAGCTGTTTTCTGACCTGCCAGTGCAGTATAATGCTCCAGATGAGTCCTAGGGTGAGCTTATGATTACCATCCACAATATCAGTCCCGCCAATATTCACCAGATCCACCTGAAAAATACAATTAATAAATTAACAAAAACCATAAAAAAGACAAACATATAAAAGAAAAGGTAATAATAATAAACCATTGTATTTGTATTGCCCAACATTAACAAAGATGTTCAACTGCTCATTGTTATGATGGGACTTTGCTGTAAAGTATTACCAAAATCTATTTAATAATAATAACATAACTAAAATGATCTTGAGTGACTTTTTGACTAATATAACCACAGTTAAAAACTGATCCATATTTGACCTTCATTATTTCCAACTCAACTCAAAAATATGTTTCATTACAAAAGTCAGATGTTTCATACTGTGTGATGTCTTGAAAGTTTCATATGCAATATACAAACTCACAGTTGTTTCTAACCTGCTATTAGCGACTGGGAGAAAAGCGGGCATTGAGAGAGGATTATGGGATGTGTGTGATTCTGTGTAAACATGCCTATCTGACAGTGTGTGTTTACAGGTGTAGATTAACCAAACCTACACTCACCATTCAAGTGCTCAACTTAAGCTGTCATGTTTGCTTAGAGAGTCGACCTCAAACATGCCTCCATCACTGTGTTTAGAGACGGCTCCACTCAATCAATCAATCAACAGCAGCGTCACTAAATACGTAACTGCATTTATGACCGATTACTGGAGGATCTGGAGCAGGAGCCATTAAACACCACATAAACCTGCATTAGAGCCGCTTTTTTCACTCAAGAGATTAAAACACAGGAAACTGTGCTGTGTGAATATTCACTGCTCAGCTAATAACAGGGTAATGATTGTTTGCAATACCTGTTGGTACTTTTTCTTTATTTTTATATATATATATAAAAAGGAAAAATGAGGCTCAGTAGTGTGTGTGGCTTCCACGTGCCTGTATGACATCCCCCCCACCCTGTATGGTCTCCTCCCAGACCTGGACTAAAGCATCTGCCAACTCCTGGACAGTCTGTGGTACAATGTGGCATTGGTGGATGGAGCGAGACATGATGTCCCAGATGTGGATTCAGGTCTGGGGAACGGGCAGGCCAGTCCATAGCATAAATGCCATCGTCTTGCAGGAACTGCTGACTCACTCCAGCCACATGAGGTCTAGTATTATCTTGCATGAGGAGGACCTCACAAGGGGTCTGAGGATCTCATCTCGGTACCTAATGGCAGTCAGGCAGGTAGCCTTGGTGAGCCCATGGAGGGCTGTATGGCCCTCCAAAGAGAGCCACCCCACACCATTACTAACCCACGGTCATGCTGGAGGATGTTGCAGACAGCAGAACGTTCTCCACGGCGTCTACAGACTCTGTCACATCTGTCACATGTGCTCAGTGTGAACCAGGTTTCATATGTGAAGAGCACAGGGTGCCAGTGGAACATTTACCAATCTTGGTGTTCTCTGGCAAACATCCTGCATGCTGTTGGGCTGTAAGCACAACCCTCACCTGTGGACATCGGGCCCTCCTACCACCCTCGTGGAGTCTGTTTCCGACCGTTT
Source organism: Enteromius afrohamiltoni (assembly GCA_034779775.1). Lineage (NCBI taxonomy): Eukaryota > Metazoa > Chordata > Actinopteri > Cypriniformes > Cyprinidae > Enteromius > Enteromius afrohamiltoni. Next base: position 38,413 of record JAUYWG010000061.1, on the reverse strand, counting down.
GAGCAGACACATGCACATTTGTGGTCTGCTGGAGGTCATTTTGCAGGCCTCTGGCAGAGCTCCTCCTGTTCCTCCTTCCACAAAGGCGGAGGTAGCGGTCTTTCTGCTGGGTTGTTGCCCTCCTACGGCCTCCTCCATGTCTCCTGATGTACTGGCCTGTCTCCTGGTAGTGCCTCCATGCTCTGGACACAGCAAACCTTCTTGCCACAGCTCACATTGATGTGCTATTCTGGATGAGCTGCACTACCTGAGCCACTTGTGTGGGTTGTAGACTCCATCTCATGCTACCACTAGAGTGAAAGCACTGCCAGCATTCAAACGTGACCAAAACATCAGCGAGAAAGCATAGGAACTGAGAAGTCACTTGCAGAATCACTCCTTTATTGGGGGTGTCTTGCTAATTGCCTATAATTTCCACCTGTTGTCTACTCTATTCGCACAACATGTGAAATTAATTGTCAATCAGTGTTGCTTCCTAAATGGGCAGTGAGTTAAGTGTTTCCTTTATTTTTGTGAGCAGTGTATATATTTTGTAGGGCTGTCAAACACACAACTTCTGCTATACTTACTACATTTTTTTTTTTTAACATAAGTTCTATAATAAAATAAAATATTGGTATTGTTCCATCACTTTATCCACTTAAGATAAAAAAAATCATTTAATTTGTTCATTTAAAAATGAAAAATAAACAAATACAAATTGACTTAAATATTGGGACAGCACAAGTCCACTAAAGACAATGATCTAGAAAATTAGTAATTTAAAAATGAAATACATTTTAATTATTTTTTTAATAAAATAAAATTAAAATTAAGTAAAGCAATCTAGAAAATTAGTGATTTAAGAAATAAAAAAACATTTTAAATAATTTATAATATATATATATAATATATTTTATTATAATTTATAATAAAATAAAATAAAATGTTATTTAATTAAATTCAAATAAAATATTGCTCTTGTGACAGCACGCTAAAGACAATGACCTAGAAAATGAGTGCACATACAAAATGTGGCAGGAAAACAAATTGTTTATAGCATCTGTGTTTGTGGCTCTGTTTGGTCTGACTCCAGGCCATCAAAGCAATAAAGGCAGAGAACATGTTGAAATATAGAGACCTTGCCGTCAAAACGCCACACTAATGTCCCTAAAAGACACACGGGAACTGTAAAGTGTTTTAATTAGCCTGCCCTTGCTGTACGCTCCCTAGGCAGCGTCTGTCAGCTGATACGAGGCAAGACATAAAAATAATTTCCTCCCTCAGCTGAAGCTCTGAGAGTCCCCAGCAGCAAGGACACATGGGAAGGTACAGCAGATTGAGACTCACGTTGTTCTGATGAAGGACCTGCAGCACCCGGTTGACGTTGTTGAGGGAGTGAACTCTAGTAGAGCCTCGCTCTTTGGTCTGAGAGACAGAGAAAGAGACAGAGTTATGTCACACAGTCATACAGTACAAAACTGGGCTGAGTGTGACTGTGTTTATGAACATGCACCATGATAGTACCATGTACTCTGTCCTTGTACCTTACAGAGTGCAGAGCAAAATTCATTTCCATTCAAAAGTTTGGACTCTTACTAAAATCGTACTAAGGCTGCAGTAATTTCATAAAAACATTAATATTGTGAAATGTTACAACAATACAAAATGAGCATATTAACCCTGCATAAAATGTCATTTATTCCTGTATTTTCAGCATCATAACTCTAGTCTTAAATGTCACACGATCCTTCAGAAATCAATTTAATATACTGATTTGCTCCTCAAGAAATATTTATAATTATTAATTAAAACATTTGTGCTATTTTGTCCTTTTTTTTTGTTTTTTTTCCCATTAATTGAAAAAAAGCATTTATTAGGAAAATATATATTTTTTAACTTCTAATACATCCTTGTCACATAAAAAAAAATTGTTTTTTTCTCTCCAAAAATAAATAAAATAAAAATAATGCACTAACCTCAAACTTTTAAAAAGCAGTGTAGGGGCTTTCCCCCTTTTTGACAATATTTAATATATATCTTGATGTGTATTGTATTTTTTTCCCCCAATCAGAAGAACCATTGCAACCAAACAATATTAGTTGTCAGTTTGATTTATAATATTTGAGGCAACAATTAAAATCATGTCTTCCACACTAACTTCACTAAATGAACAAAACACATGACCGAATCAAGTTTTGAAAGAGCCAATTACTACTGATTCAAACCTTAATGACCAAATCGTCATAAAGAAATTGTTTCGGTCACTGTGTGGGACTCTAAATCAGTGTCTCTAAATATAACACACCATTCAGACACATTACAATCAACCGCTATTCAAACCCTCTCAACCATCACACCCACACACACAGACCAGTGTGTTTCCAGTCAGTCCCTCCAGGAGATCCAGGAGTTTTCTGCCATCTCTCAGGTCAGAGAACATGTCTTTGATGGGCGTCTTCCCCGTCTACGACACATAACAGGAAAGTTAAACGCACATTAAGCCTTTAGTGTTTTTTAATTAATAATCAAAAATCATATCTCACATAGCAATAAACTATTAAAATATTAAACCTGAAGGTGCGTTTAGTACAGTTCAAATATTTAACAAATAAAACATAAAATTATCATTTGCCAATTCTATTATTAATGCTGTAAAACAATCAATAGCATTATTATAAGAATATCTGTGTTGTTTATGTGTTGCTCATGTGGTGTCCTTTATAAGACGCTGAAGGTCGAGCTGAGCTGTTAATGTATGTCATGCCTAACAAGTGTTTCAGCATTGACCATATTCACATTACACTGTCGAGGAACCTTGAGTGCTTCACTGCTTAAGAAGAAAGCCACAGTTTGAGACCGTGATCTGTTCTTCCTGTTCAAAGCAGAAGTTGAGACTGTTACCTTGGAGAACTGTGCGTTGATCCACTTGGTGAAGGTTTTCTTCTGAACGGCATCATGTTCATCTAAAAAACAAAAACACAGACACAGAGGAAGAGAGAGAAGGTAAGCAAAAAGGGGTCTTATGGCACATAATTTATGCTGCTAAGATCTGCAGGCACTTTCACTTCCACAAACTAAAAAAAGAGCCAAGAAAACAACCAAATCAAATGACTACATCTTCTGTGTACAACTTAATTCAGGGACAAACACCTAGTAGGCAAATGGGTACCGATTGTTCATTTGCTAACTCCAATACTGGAAGCAGATTCTAATCTTTCATTTGGTGATATTTTGAAAGATATATATTATAGAAGTCAATGGCTGCCAAGCTGCTTAATTACATCTCCTCCACACAGTCCTGAAGATTTTGCACTCTGTAATTACCACGTGGGTCTACTCTTAACTAGAGGCCTCTGAACTAGTTACTCATTGACAGACATCTTTTAATTTGCTAAAAACCTTGAGGTGTAGGTCAAGTAAGGTACCAATGCGATGCTTTCTTGTAACTGTCAATCAAAGCACAGGAGGCGGAGTCTGTCTAGTCAGGTCAAAACATTACAGCACTAGTGTCACACACTAGTCCACACACAGCATGGTGTTATCCTGTCACCAAGGGACAAGATTTACACACACACACACGTTAGTATGTGTGATATATGGGGACTCTCTACAGGTGTAATGGTTTTACTCTGTACAGAGTGTATGTGCCATTTTCCTACACCAACCCTACTCCTTACAGGAAACTACAGACACTTTTAGATTAAAAAAATACATAATTAGGGGCCAAGCCCAAAGGGCTCTAGCATCCAACATTAAAACAGCTATAATTCATGAACCCCTAATTCTACAAAAATAAAACTTAGTACACCTGACTGCTCTCATCGAGCTCATCACGATCAATAGGTTACATTAAGACTTCTTAATACATTTTGAAAAGTACAGTATTCCATTTTTTCACTACTCCTCTACTCCTACTCCTTCCTTACACTACTCCGCTACTCCTTTAAGACTTCTTTCTTAAACTTGGCAGACATAATCTTTTGACCAAGCTGCATAGAACTGACAAAAGGGTCATTTTTGAAATTAAAAAAAAGTGATGATTCTTTGAACGAGGTTGAAACATTGCCAAACATTGATCAATCGCAACGAAATTTGGTACACCTCATTTACAGCTTGAACTAAGGGTCCATGCCAAAGTTGGGAACAGCACCACCTATGGGTCTTGAGATATCGAAAGTGCACATTTTGCATAATAACTTCTGAACAATTGATCAGAAAATTATGATCTTGTCTGTGGATTCCTTGGGTCATGCCGAATGAGTGGATAATTATGTCAGGGTGGGCGGGACCACGTGTCCGCCATTTTGAAATTTGTCATAAATTTCAAAATCTTTTTTGACATTTTTGACCAAAATTGGTTTGAAAACATTGTTCAAATGATTTTGTTTTAATGTCATGTTATTCCCTGGGTTATGACGATTCTATCAATGTCTCATTTGTCAATTTCCATGAATGTGCATGTCCGCCATATTGAAGTAAATCAAAAACAGTTTTTTCGCTACTAATTGGCCTAATTTGGACTCAGAAGTGACTGAACAGATTTTTTGATTCATCTTTGTTCAAACGTTATGTGGTTGTGAACTCCAAAGTTGGATCAGAGGCTGGCCAAACTTTGATCAATTGAAATGAAACTTGGTACGCTTGACGCCATGAACTGAGAGCCCCCAAAGTTGAGAACAGCGCCACCTAGTGTACACAAACTTTTGAAAGCATTGTTGACATTATGTCATTTTTGAAAGCATTTTATTCCCTGGTTTAAGCTGATTCAGGCAATGTCTCATTTGTCATTTTCCATGAACGTCACTGTCAGCTATGTTGAAGTAACAAGCTGCGCAGAAATGACCGTTCTCAAGAAATACCTTTCCCAATTGAGCCATGCCTATGTTTTTTTTTTATTATGCTAATTAGCTTAGCATTTTAATGAGTAACGTGCAAAACAAAGTTCCATATTGTTTAATGTGACTCTTCAACTATCGAGTTAACCGTACTCCACTTTACGATGAACATAATTTAGAGTGTCATGCTAGTTAAAGTGCCAAAGAATGTTTTTGTTTTCTGGATTAAACCGCTGACCCCAAACCTACAAGGTCGCGGGTTTGGATCGGTGATCCGAAACAGTGCAAACGTTTTATCTGTTCCAAAAGTTAGATCTTGCGTGTGCATTTGTCTTCTATCAGAAAAGTGTTTTTGGTCACTCTCATCTGAACATCTGTTCGATTTTGAACTTCTGCGCTTCTGATCTGATCTGTTGTTTCCAAGCACGTCCCGTTTCTGCTCTTCAAGTTCTTTTAGGACATTTGAACTGCAGGGACATAGTGTCCTCATAAAGCACCGTCAAATTGTAATACCTGTCATACCCATGTCATCAGACAAATTTGTGTCCCCATAAACCACAAATACCAACACGCACACATACACACACACACTCTTTCACTCTCTCTCTCAAAAGAGCAGGTGACCCAGCAGGCTGGTGGTCTTAACCTTTGATCTCTCTAGTGCTCACACTGGTAACACAGTGATTTGTGTTGTGTGTGTGTGTGTGTGTAGATGAGGGCCAGAAAGCCAGGAATGTGCTACAGGCAACAGAAACGGTGTGAAGGTGAGTTTGTACCCCACAACACACGCAAAAAAATAAAGACTACTATAATACTACTGCTGTCATATGATTAATCGCATCAGAAATAAAAAGGTTGGTGTTTCCATAATATGTGTGTACACTGTGTTTATGTCTAATGTATATATAAATACACACACACACAATATTTACATGTATATATATTTATATACTTATTCCATTTTCTATATTTCTATATTATTCCTAAATAATTTCTATATATAGAAACATACCATATTTTTCTCAAATATATGTGTTATATATGCGTTCATATTGATACACAGTACACACTTGTATGTTATGCACACAAAAACATTTATTTTGGATGTATTTCACTGCAATAAATCAATTGATATCACTATTAAAGATTGTAAATACGGTCGTACCGCAATATCAAATTTTTCCGATAATACCGTGGTTGCATGACTCGAAAAAATGAGAAAAGTTTGCTCGAGCGAATGGAGCGAATGGGAGGTAGCAGAAACTACAATTCCAATCAGCCCAAGCGTGCCCATCAATCTTTGCGGTCTGTTGTCATCAGTGTTGCCAACTTAGAGACTTTGTCTCTAAATTTAGTCACTTTTCAGACCCCCTTTGCGACATTTTTCCCTAAAAGAGACTAGCGACAAATCTAGAGACTTCTTGGACAAACCTCAGTGAGTCTCCGGTAACGTACTGCCGCGCGTGCCCTTGTTTTCAAGGACACACCTCTCTCTGCGTCTGTTCTGTTCAGCGAGAGGCTGAGAGGAGCAGGGCTTTCAGTTAAAATAGATATTATGTTGCTTCTAACTCTATTTTACATGCAAATAGAGCCACAGCATAGCCATTGTCTATATCTTATGTGTACTTGGTTTCATTATTATGAACTATAAATATAATTATATTATTATAAACGACTATAAATAAGCATTTGAATCTAGATGAACATCTTGTAAGGTAGAGCTAGTTCAGTAGGCCTTATAATGGCGTGCATTTCAGTCACTGTTTCATATTCATTCCGTTTTTCTGACAACAGAAACCATTAAATATATCAAAGAAAACTGTTTTATTGAGAATTAGGGTGCATTAATAACATTATGTGACCCCAGAGAAGCAAGATAATATGATACACTGACGTAACGGATATGCAAATTGATATATGACGTCATCTAGCAATCTAAAGCGGTTCCTGTTTCAAAGTTTACAGATAGATGGCTAATGTGTGTTCAGTGTTCATGTAAACTGTTTAATAAACACTTCTGCCACTTTTTGAGTCTCTTAATTAGTTTTGTTTATGTAAATTATTCATTAAATACTGTACCGTGCCGTTCATACCAAGGTATTACCGTACCGTGAAGTTTTGATACCGTTACATCCCTAAAGACTACCGTTACATTTATTCACACCGCAACACTGCACATTCATATTTGTCATTTTAAAAAAAATAGTCTGATTACATAACTTCTAACATTGCACTTTTTGTTTCGCTGAGGTTCACCTTCAGACCCGGTCAGTCAGATTTAACAATGGTCAGAAGCCAGCAGTGATGAACACATACATCCTGCTCTATAACTCTTATCACACTCACAAGCAAACACTTGCCTTTTATCTAAACCCTGACATTCTTCGAGTGACTTGTTCTTTACAAACACTGTGTGTGTGTGTGTGTGTGTTATGAGTGCCCATCAAGCTACACTGCTCCTGACTGACTGACTGAAGGCATTTCTGCTATGCTGCATGAGCAACACTGAATCACAACACACTCGCGGTCCTTTAGCTATCCAGAGAAAGGCTGAGGCCAAAGTTCACAAAAGACCAGCACAAAACTGTCAGCATGAGACACGCTGTCTCTATGATTAGAAACAGGGCTCATTTTATGAGCAAAAAAAGACGATCCCCACAGACTCTGAATGAAACACCTGAGATGTATGTAGAGCAGAAGCCAGATTTTACTTTAACAGTCCGGTGTACATATGTGCTCACTCACACAGCTAGATAAACGCACTGCTTTGTGTGTGTGCTTTGATCACATCTGTGCTCATATGAGATATATTTTGACATGGGACATTCCATAATGCATAAAATTCCCATAATTGAGGCAGTGGTTCCTCCTCCGGTGTGAACTCCTGCCCGAGCTTGTCTGCATGAAGGCAGAGAGAGGAAAAGTTAAAGGAAAACACTCGTTTATAGACAGGAATTCAAAACGTCCTGATTCTTTATGATAAGAGTCTTATCATAAACAATAGCAATAAAAACTTTCAAGTACTTCTAAAAGTCTGAGCATGCCAAGCGTACATGCAATAACGTTTACTTCATCTCCAGTCCTTTACTGAGACTAAACTGCAAAAATCACTCAGAAATCATCATAATTATGGCAATACAACTTTTAGCTCATTAACATATGACCCGCCCACATTCATATCCAATCCTATTTAGAATTCCGCGACTAGACTCGCTCTGGAAAAACAACACTATAGCTGTGATATAATGAAATGTTAGCTAAACACAACAGAGGTCATTCGCATATAGAATTCTTAAAGGTACAACAGCCAAAACACCTAGTGGTGTCTCTCATAACAAAAGCTGTTTTGGACTGTAAACAGGTTTTGCTCCTGATTCAGATGAAATGACTTTTCACTGAAGTGCTGTGGATTATTGTGATGTTTTTAGCAGACTCTTATTCTGACGGCACCCATTCACTGCAGAGCATCCATTGCTACAATTCTCCAAAAGTGACGACGAAACAAACTCATCTACATCTTGAATAGCCTGGGAGTCTGTCAGTTACATTTCTAAAACATTTATATAAATAGCATCTGCGATTTAAACTTAAGTAGCCAAAATACAAAGTGATGTTTGAGATAAGTGTGATTCATTCCCATAAGATGTTGTTTCAAATGGTCATTTCAATGAATCAGTCGAAAGTTTGTTTGCATCACTCAAAAACACTCACAGAAATCAAAAATGTTCAAACCGCTGTATTATACATCTGGAAAACATGCTTTGGTTATTTTTGAAACCAGATCTTTACTATATTTGAGTCTTACGGTCTAGAATGTCTCAAACGCTTACTCAAACACACAGTTATACAACGACCTCACAACACACTAAACATCTGACCTGAACACTAGCACACTCTATAACAGCCAGCACCGCAGGTGAACACACAAACACACTGTACCTGCAGGAAAACTCTTGCGCCTACCTCTGAGTTTCACACTCTGTGTAGCCATGGAGTCATGAACCAACAGATGATGGAGAAAAGCGAAGAGAGAACTAAACAAATGGTCCTGACTCTTGTCCAACTTCACATTCCTGTCTCCTCTACGCTCAGTTATAGAAAAAGTGTGACAGAGACAGAGCGAGAGAGAGCGAAGGAGGAGGGAAGTTGGCACTGGGCATGTATGTTGTGCTCCACTGGTAGAAGACACACACGTCTCTGCAGACCTGCATCCCAGCATGCATAAGAGCGAGAGCATGACCGACTCTGTGGGTCACCCCGACAACCATATGGCAGGTCACCGTGACGACCAAACAGAACATGATGGAATGGAATGTTGGAACTAAAAAAATGCTTTTGAAGAATACGTCTGAAAGTTAAACTATTTTTGATTAAAGAATTTTACTAATACATTAAATAATACAGTAGTATTATAAATAACATCAATATTTATATTAAATGTAAATATATCTAATATATAAATAAATATTTTTTTCTGAAATGTATACTTGCATGTGTGTGTGTCTTTTTACATAATACATACATATATATGTGTGTACTGTGTATATTTTTTATGTAAATAATGTATTAAGGATGCGATTAATCATTTGACAGCACTACCATACTGTACTGTATGTGTGCGTGTATATACATATATATATACACACATACACACACACACACACACACACACATATAATGTATGTATGCATGTATGTATGACTTCACCTCTTGGTTTGATTTTTATATTTTAGATGGTATTGAAGTACACTTCCTCTGATAAAACATGAAGCAGCAACACACATGATACACTCAGTGTGTATCAATGATACTCATGATCAATCACAAACACCCAACAACTCAACTAAAATCACACTTACACTACAATCACAACACACAGCCTGATCCGAGTCGAGAGGATCTAACTGTGCTTGTAAGCTTCAGAACAACCTGCAGCCCGAAACAAAACACAAAACCCAAGTGTTTTGTGAATCAGGAAGTAGAAGAATACGCTCTTACCTAACTCAGGAAAGGAAAACTTCTTCCTCTGCTTTCTAAAAAAGCTGCGTTTTCTCCACGACAACCACTTACTCATGTTCATAAAGTCCGCTCCATAGAGGAGAAGAGTGAGAGGACGGGGAGATATAAAGGGGAAAACAATGTACAGGAACTTCAGTTGATGTCCGAGAAGAGTGATGCTGCTGCGTGCAATGCATGCTGGGAGCAAACAGAGAAGCTGTGGTGGGTTTCTCTCAATCAAACACACTTCACATCCTGTCACACACCAAACATCAGAGAGAAACTATCAAGTATTGAAACACAAATACCTGATGAAATCATTCAGAAATAAGATAAACTTCCTGTTTCCTTTTTTTAAACAAACGTTACACATTTTTAAATCCTACTCTTAGACACACACTTGTTACTAGAGATGAAGTAATGAAGAGACTACAGCTGTGCCTCAAAACCTAGTGCTCTGCCAACAAAGACATTTTAGCAAGAAGCCTGCGTACATCACCTACAGACAGGACTTCTGTGGCTATTTGCACAGAGTCTGAAGCAACAGACTCAAAATAATCAGAATAAGCATCTCAGCATTCATAGCAAGTGTCATAATGTCAGCAGACAGTGGTTTCGGGTGGAACTCGTCAAAAAATTAAGAAACGGCCACCTCATACATCACAACCACAATGAAACTTTTGGCCATCTCAGACAACTATCACTCTGCCTTCCAACATGTTAGCATGATGTCTACCTTATTCAGCAACACAAGAGCAAACAAGTATTGACTATTTATTTAGACAGTTTTATTAAGCTAAACTTACAACGCATCTCATATCCTACCATGCTAACATTTTAGCAAGACATCATTACATTTCATTTAACAAAATTACATTTTTAATTAAAAGCCCACCATAACTAGTTAAACCGTTACAAATTTCGAAGTTTCTATTGTTTTGTTTTGTTTTTGTTTTTTTCAGCAGGGAAGAAAGCATTATAGGCACAAAACTAGCAAGCTAGCGACTTTACAAAAACTAGCTAGCAAGCTGTCTGGCAGGAAAGCATCATAAGCACAAAACTACAGCAAGCTAGTAACCTTAAAAAACCTAACAGGCTAACATTTTAACAAGTTGCCTAGCAAGAAAGCAGCACAAAATTAGCAAGCTAGCATTTTAACAAGTCATCTAGCATCATAGGCACAAAACTGGTAAGCAGTTAACCGCACAAAAACCTAGCAAGCTAGCATTTCAGCAAGTTGTCCAACAAGACTAACAAAACTAGCAAGCTAGTAACCTAGAAAAAAGAAATCATCACAGGCTAACATTTTAATGAGACCGTAAGCACAAAACTAGCTAACTGGCTAATAACATCAAGTAAACATTCTCATGGATTCGTCAATATTGCTCATTTTCCATTGCATGCTCAGCAGGACTGCTAAAATTCAATTTATATATGCTATA
>JAUYWG010000061.1:0-17416 GCA_034779775.1 Enteromius afrohamiltoni | reverse complement strand
TACTCATGATGTCAGATCAGCATCTTGATGTGGCACACCTGTGAGGTGGGATGGATTATCTCAGCAAAGCAGAAGGTCTCACTATCTCACATTTAGACTGATTTGTGAACAATGTTTGAGAGCTATGGTAATATGGAATGAATTTTAGATCTTTAAGTCCATCTCTTGAAAAATTGGAGCAGAAACAAGGGTTGCGTTTATATTTTTGTTGAGTGTATATATAGAAATATTAACAATAAAATTTAGTGTGCAGTTTGTATGTTCTGGTAGTCTAGTGGTAGAATAAGCAATTAGTGTTTTGAGGCTGCGAGTTCTAATCCACCCTCGTAAAGGTATTTTTTTCGAATTAAAACCAAAGTGGTGTTCATTTAAGTGATTGTATATCAAGCACGCTCGTGTGAATGTTTTTTTGTGCTTTTACCAAAACTAAGCGGTCAATCCTCTGTGAAGAAGCGCATTGTGCACGAGCACCGACGTACAACAGTGGACACGAGCGCTGGTTATAACACATTCCAGCTATAGATCGCCTGCTATTTGAAACAGACCAACCAATTTATTATTTAAGCACATTTAAGCAAAGTGTTTGTTTTTATTGTGAGTGTAGACCTAAATAAAAGTAAATCTACGCGATCCCCGCTGGAAAACTCTGTTATTCGTGCTGAATTGACTTGCGTTTCAGTTTTTTTAAATACATTAGTTTTGGCAAGACTTTTATAATCTTTATAATGAATGCCATTAGTCTATAATTTGTGTTTTATTTTATGATTTGTAGTTTTATATAGCCTAGTTGTTTAATTTGAAATTAAAAGTCATATTCTTAATGCATAGATTATTTTTGACTCATTTTTGTCCGATCCATTGAGGGATACTTTTTCTATCTTTTACATTTTTTAAACTTTTCTATTTAAATTTTAAATGTATATGGCACTCAAAAGTCAACAGACCATCAAAGACTATCAGTTTAATATAGATTTTGATCGATTTAAATAACAATAACTATAGGTTGTTTTTGTTTTGGTGAAGGTCTATTTCTGAGATCATAAAGTGTGCCCCCCCATGAAAACGAAATATCCCCCCATTCAAGATTTTCTGGTGACGGCCCTGCCTCTAGGGGTCAAACAACTACAAATCAAGTCAAGAACCTCAGTTTCAGAAGTCATGTCAAAGCAGTAACTAGATCAGCATACTATCATCTCAAAAACATTGCAAGAATTAGATGTTTTGTTTCCAGTTGAGACTTCCAGTTGAGTTCCAGTAGAAACTTGTTTATGCCTTTATCAGCAGCAGGGTGGATTTTTGTAATGGTCTCCTCACTCCCTTCCAAGAAGACCATAAGACAGCTTGTCCAGAACGCTGCAGCCAGGATTCTGACTAGAACCAGGAAATCTGAGCATATCACACCAGTCCTTAGGTTCTTACACTGGCTTCCTGTAACATTTAGGATTTATTTTAAAGTATTTTTACTTGTTTATAAATCATTCAATGGCCATGCCCATAATTACCCATAATAGGGGCATTTAATATATCTTCAGGTGCTATGAGTATTAATTTTGTGTTGCGTGATATGCTTTTTAAACAATCAAAAATGGGCAGTTACTGACTTTCATTGTCTGAAACACCAAGGACCATGGTTTCAGCAAATAATTCTTATTAAAGAAACATCTTTCATGGCCCGAGGGTGAATAAATTACAAGCTAATTTCCATTTTTGGCTAAACTATCTGTCCCTTTAACACTCAAAATGGAGTTGATATTTCAAAATGGAGAGTTTCATATTTTATGCATAAGTTTATAGTGTGTTGATCTCTGTTGATTTTTAGACCGCTGCGTTCTACTGCTTCTTGGAGGCAGCTCAGTTGGGTCACATGGACGGCGCTGTGCAGTCAGCAAAGTTTCTCTCCACTGGATCTGCAGAAGGAGTGCAGAGAGATCAAAGAAAAGCTGTGCTGTACGTCTACCTGAACACAACACTCAACAATCCTTCAATGACTTCAGCCACCGCACATAGACTGAACAACACTGACAAGTTTGACAAATTTTTAAACGTCAGGTGTTCAGTGTTAAGTCTGATCAGTGTTCAGTGTTTTGTTATGTGATATATATATTTTTTTTGTTTCTGTATTTCTTCAGGCTGTTGAAGCAAGTCAGTGAGATGAATGGACACCTGGGCTTCATGGTTAAAGATGCTCTTCAGACTTATAGAAGAGGATCATGGTGAGATATCCATCTGTCCATTCATCTCTTTATCTATTCATTCATCCATCAATCCATCCATCTGTCTATCTGTCCATCCCTGCATATAGTATATCGATCCATCCATCCCTTCATCGATCTATTTATCCATCCATCCTTGCATACATTACATCCATCCATCATCTATCCATGCATCCATCCATCCATCCATCCAACCCTTCATCTAGCCATCCATCCTTGCATACAGTACATCTATCCATCATCTATCCATCCATCCATCTATCCCTGCAAACAGTACATCCATCCATCCATCCATCCATCCATCCCTGCAGCTATATATCTTTCATCCATCCATCCGTGCATAAAGTATATCGATCCATCCATCCAACCCTTCATCTAGCCATCCATCCATCCATCCTTGCATACAGTACATCCATCCATCATCTATCCATCCATCCATCCATCCATCCATCAACCATCCATCCATCTATCCCTGTATACAGCACATCCATCCATCCATCAGGCACTTCATCTATCAGTCATCCATCTATCCATGCATCCACCCATCCCTGCAAACAGTACATTCATCCATCATCCCTTCAGCTATCTATCTTTCATCCATCATCCCTTCAGCTATCTATCTTCCATCCATCCATCTTTGCATACAGTACATCCATCCACCATCTATCCATCCATCCATCCATCCATCCATCTATCCAACCTTTCATCTAGCCATCCATCAACCATCCATCCATCCTTGCATCCATCTATCCCTGCATACAGCACATTCTTCAATCCATCCATCCAGCCCTTCATCTATCCATTATCCGTCTATCCATGCATCCACCCATCCATCCATCCTGCAAACAGTACATTCATCCATCATCCCTTCATCTATCTATCTTTCATCCATCCATCCGTGCATACAGTACATCCATCCATACCTGCATGCGCATCCATCTATCCAACATCCATCCACACATCCCTTCATCTATCTATGCAACATATTGCCATCTATCTATCCTTTCATACTTCCTTCCATCCATCCATATCTTAGTGTAAAACCCTTGAGTTGTACTGTCTTGTTTTCTAGGGTTCATGTGATTTCAGAAAACCTTTGAATAAAGTTAAATGGGCACTTTATGACACTTCTTTTTTCTTTATAGCTATTTCAATGGGAAAAAAGTGACCAGCACATTATTAAGTATAACATCCTTTGTTACACAGAAGAAAAACAATACTGGTTTGAAATGATTTGTGTAATTGTCTCTTCAAGGAAGGAAGCGTTGGTGAAATATGCTATGCTAGCAGAAACCGGTCTCGGTGTGGCACAGTACAACGCCGCCCATCTGTGTGAGGTGAACATCTCAACAACTGCCAGTCCAACCATCTCAAGCCTTTCATTTCCTGCCTGTTTTTTTTTTTTTTTTGTTTCTTTCTTTCTAATCCTATCATTTCATGTGTATTTCCAGCTGTTAGATCATAGTTCTGCCTGTCAGTGGAGGTACCACAACTACTCCACCTACAACCACATCCCTCAGGAAGCTGGTGAGCCTCTGCAGAGCAGTGGAAATTACCCCATGTTATATTACTTCTCTTTATACAACTACTTCTCGTTCATAATTTTTGGGTTAATCTCCCTCTTTCTCTTCCTGCTTTTATCTGCTTCTGTTTCTCTGTCTTCTGCAGGCTTATTGCTGATGGGAGATTATTATAGTGAACTAGGTGATATGGTAAAGGCCATAGACATGTACAGTACTGCAGCAGTGTATGGCAGTGCTCAGGTACACACACACTCAGTCACTCTATCTTTTGAATATATATTTTTATAGGAAATAATGAGCTAATAATTGTTTGTGTGATCGCCAGGGTCTCTTTAATCTGGCCACATTGATTGAAGAGGGTTATACAGTTCCTGACATCAATTGGGATCAGTTGGGACTCTCAGATGCACACAGTGTGAGCCGGAGCGATGTGGTCACAAGTCTAATATCCAGGTGTGTGCTGTCTGGCATTTGCTTGATAGTTTCTTTTTTCTTCAGTCCTGTGGTTGTTTTGAATTATGCAAAACATAGTGCAAAACAAGTTGTGCACTTCTCTGTGAAATATTGGCCTTTGTGATGCCGTTTCTTTTAACATTCTATTCATCAAAGAGTAAAAAGAAAAAAGAATGATATTTTAAATGAGAATAACATTTTACAATATTACTGTACTTTATTGTATTTTATTATATAAATGTAGCCTAGGTGAGTATAAGAGATTTTATACAGATGAAATATTTAAAATTATGATCTATATTTTGGCGGTTTACTTTATTTTATTGTGGGATTAGTATGGTTTTTGTTATAATGTAGATGTAAAGCTACTTTTCTTTTTCTTTGGTTATTTCAATTCTTTTTATTTTTTAAAGTATATTTTTTATATTCACTGCCAGTCAAAAGTTGTTTTTAATGTTTTTAAAAGTTCTTTTGTGTTTATTTGACCAAAAGCACAGCAAAAACAGTAAAATCTTGAAATATTTTTACTATTACAATAACTGTTTTCTATTTGAATTTTTAATTATATAATTTATTCCTGTGATTTCAAAGCTGGTTTTTAGCATAATTTCTCCAGTCTTCTGTGTCACATGATCCTTCAGAAATCATTTTAATAGGCTGACTTGATGCTCCAAAAAATATTACTATTATTATTATTATTATTATTATTATTATTATTATATATACAGAATTTATTTTAGCCTTCTTTGATGAATAGAACGTTCAGAAGAGCAGCACTTATCTGAAATAAAAATCTTTTGTAACATTATAAATGTCTAAACCTTCATATCAATTTTGACCAACTTAAAAAGTATTACATATTTCTTTCCCCATTTTTGCTGCTGCAAAGCACAGTAGTTGCAGTCAAACAGACAGGTGCCTAAACAATAGTTAAATTTTTGGGGGGAATAACATGCACTGATATAATCATTCACAAAGACTAGCAACATACACTAAAGGTAATAGTCAGCTCTCTCCCTCCTGTAGGTGCAGGGAGTTTGAGGAGGGAGACTTGACTCCATGCTCACTGGTGCTGTGGAGGATGGAGCTGGCGCGAGCGTGGAGAGACTTCACACACAGCTCTGTTCAGCTGACGCTGGTCTGCGGGATTTTCGCTACGCTCACAGTTTTTGTATTTGCTGTGCTGTTACGAACTCTTCTGGGTAAAACATCCATCACTAAAGCAAACTTCTTTCATGATCAGTTCCACCCTCTCGCTGCAAAAACAATCATAATTCTCCCATAAAAGTGATCCATAACATATGACAATCAATTTTTTTTAGAAACCCATCATTTGGTGTTCTTACACTTTCATTTGTTGTTTTATCATCAGCATGTTACTCTGCGCTTTACCTGTCAGCCAGCCAATCATCAGAGAGACACAGTGATCAGCCTACAGCTGCACACAGTCAGCTTTCAGTGCAGGAATCATCCGATTTAATCGTGACAGTGACTGGAGTGTGTGCATGCGTCATCTTCATCATGTTCATTTACCATCTGCTTTGAAAAGGCCATAAGATTATGCTTCAAGAGGTTATACATCAGCCTTCACTATCGATCAACAGTCTTCAATTCAGGTTACTGCAGGAGAACTGAACCAGTATAAAGCTGCTTTGGATAAAAGCATGAACAAAATGACCAGTCATCTACTTTCTCTAGGTGAAATAAAGTTTAAATGCTGGAATGTTTGCAGTGCAAATAAATGTCACATGATATATGGTTGTTCTCTTTTTTTTCTTTCATCTGAATAGCTACAGTCTGTTTCATACTGCACGTGATAGACGTGTGTGAGCGGTGTGTTTTTACAGCAGAAAACATGTTGAAATTGTTTACTAACACAACCCTGTTAAAAAAAACTGCATATGCTCATTAGGTATGTTTTGAAGCTGACTTGAGCTGGTTTAAGCTTGGCCTGAGCTGGCTCTCTTCTGGTTTAAACTGGTTCTTAGCTAGTCCTAAGCAACTAGCTCCTGCTCAGGACCAGCTAATGACTCACTTATGGTGCTTTTCCACTGCGTGGTATGACTCGGCACAGCATGTTACGGCACGGCTCAGTTCGGCTCGGTTTGCGGTTCCACTGCAGGAAGTCCGATTTTTCGCTGGCTCTGCTGATTTAAATCTAGCGGGTCTGTTGTGTCTCGTGTCGCAAGTTCAGCGACGCAGTAATGATAAATCATTTTCTCTGGCCAATCAGTGACCAGCTGAGTTTACACGTCACGTTTTGGTTACGGTTCTGCGCTTGGAACTTCGGCTGAGGTGGTACTAAAAAAAGGACCAGGTACTGTTCCCAGTGGAAAACCCCCCAAAAGTGAGCTGTACTGAACCGTGCCGTACTATGCAGTGGAAAAGCGCAATTAAACCAAAGCACAGAGTGGGACATTTTTGCACGAGTAAATATAGATAATTATGCATCATCGTCTTATCATATATACATTTCAGTACTGACAATGTGACTACAAGAAAGACCATCAAAGGTTTTCCAACAGTAAACCTTGGTTTAATCAAGACGTTTAAGCTCTTAAAAGGCTGAGGACAGAGAATTGTATAAGAAAAGGCACCTGGGATGCAAAGCATTGCTATAAACAGCGAATTGAGGAGCATTTCTACAACAATGACTCCTACAAGCATGTGGGAAGGGATTGAAGCTCTCACTGACTAAGAGTCCTGATGTCCTGAACGTTTCTTGTCCTGTCATGATGAGGGATATAACGGCTCTACCATCTCTACAGCACCACTACAGATTGAGTATGTACTCACTCGACACCCAAATCAAGTCAATATCAAAAATTTACATCAGAAAAGAGGCTGGACCTGATGGAGAACAGGGAAAGGTCCTGAAAGGATGTGCTAGCATGTGTTTACAGACATAATCCATGCTTCACTTCTACAGGCCACAGTCCTTTTTTGTTTTAAATCAATTACTATTATTATGGTGCAGAAGATAATTGACGGCTAAATGTCTAAAGGACTACTTGCTTTAACCCCTATTATTATAAAGTGTTTTAAAAAGCTGATTTTATAAACTGATAGTAATATAAGCTGATCTTATAAATTCCTCCTGACTTCGATAGGTAATAGTTTGCTTATCGACCAAATAGATCAACGGAGCATCAGAACATGTACGTAAGGATGCTCTTTATTGATTTGAGTTCTGCTTTTAATACTGCAATTCCTCATAAATAAGTTTCAAAACTTAACTCGCTTAATCTCAGTCCCATTCTTGGCACCTGAACCTGATCTGACCAAAATTAGAAAACAGGAGATCCCACTTCCTCCATCCTGACTATGAGCACAGGGGTTCACCAAGGCTGTGTCCTTAGCCCTGCTCTCTTCTCCCTGTTCACAAACAACTGTCCTATCTGTTCCTCAAAAACTGATTGGAATGATTTCGGAAAACGATGAGACTTCTTATAGAGACGAGGTGAGCCTTCTAGTCCAGTGCTGTCCAAAGACAATTAAAGCTATAATGAATTTTGTAAGGACCATGAAAACTATAGAGTCTTCTAATATCCTATTGCATCACAGTGTGGTATGCTAACTGCAACTGATGCTGACCAGTGTATTTAAAACAGCACCACAAGCTTCAGAGTTTAGATGAATAGTACACCATCAGACTACAGAGGAAAGCCAGGAGTATTATTGGAGAAGTTACTCACCCTGGATATCCTATGTTTGAGACTGAGAATAAGTTTAGCTCATGACCAGCTATTGGCCAGTTTATACCAGCTCATGACCAGTTTAGGGCTTAATTGGTATTTTGTTATAAATGTGTATGTCCTCCTCTGATATGTTTTCACACCTAAACCTATTAAGTTATAACGTCAGCGTCTCTGACTTGGATGTTTACGTGTGAGAGAAGGCAGATCTGTTATCAGCTATGAGTCACGAGAGGGCGCCACAGCTCATGAATGGCTGATCTGAACTCCAGTTATGCTTTTTTTTGGTTTGTTTGTTTGTTTTTAAATCTTGCGATTAGGTTACAAGTCTCATATTAAAAAAAAAAAAAAAGGAGAAGGAACAGTTCCAATCAGATTTGAAAAACATTTGTATTTAAACATAGAACTGATAATTTATAATGTTGATAATAAACCTATGCATGGGTTCAGACAGAGTGTAGTTTTTATAGACCTTATTAATTATTGACATTTAAAGTAGATGAAAATGAGGCTGTGAGGGATAGATTAGACTGAAAACAAGAATTCACGAGTTTGCGCTTGCTCATAATCATGAGAATAAATCCCTTTAATGACTTTGTTATTTGCAAAACATGCACTTATAATTTTAGAAACTCACAACTTTCAAACTGTTTTATGCAGTGCTTGTACTGACTACTGAAATATACGTTTGGTCAGCTGAGCAGTTCAACAGTACTGTACTTCAGTCCCGAGGTCTATATCTTAATAAATTAATTAACAGTAGTATTTATTGCCAGTGTTTTGCAACTTGTGTGAGAAGAATTATCAAAACAAGAGCATAAAAACACACCCTACGTCTAAGAGAATTTATGATATCCATTTTACAGCTGTTAAGTTCGTATTAGAAGACAGGTAATATGCCCTTTTGACATATGTTTGTGTTTGTTTGTTTTTTATCAAAGTTTCACATTTTAAAATATACAGGGTTTTTGCAGGTATCAAATTATTTTTTAAAAGCCATACATGACCTATATAAATATACATTATCAAAGAGTGTATATATATATATATATATATATATAATATATATATATAAACTCCATGTCAGCTAATCCTCATTAATTCTCAACTATATGTCTACTAACTCTAAGAGTAGACTGTAGGTAGGTCTAGGGTTAGTAGAATAGGTTAACAGAATGATTTGAGCCTGTAGGGAAGTTAAGCCACAACTTTTTTCTAGGCTACCTTAAATTAAATTGGTGATGTGAAGAGTATATGAAGAGTTACTCACCCTGTGACGAAGAGAGGCCCATGGAATTAGTAACAACATTTCAAATTCAATTATATATATATATATATATGTGTGTGTGTGTGTGTGTGTGTGTGTTTTGCTTTAGGAAGTTATAATATAAGGTTGTACTTTTAACATGTTGTTAGCTCTAAACCGCTGGATAATACACGTTTGTTCAAATGGTAGGAGCAGGGTAATTTGAGCCAAAAATCTGGCTCCTGCTTTTGAATTGATCTTTCTTTTTTTTTTTGTGAACAGCTGTTTATTGTTTGTTGGCAGTCAAATTCAGGATAGTACAAAACATAACAAAACAGTTCCAAACTAGACTGCATTTATATACCCCCGACCACCTACCCACCCACAAGGCAGACCCTCACAGTTTTGAGGAAAGTACATAATAATGCAGTGAAAAAATGTACAACGTACAATACAAATTTAAACATACATCGAATCGAGGAGATAAATGATTTAACAATGTCCAAATTGGTACTCCACATCTTCAAAGTTTTACTCTTTGCTCCATGATTACGAGCTGTAGAGAGTTCCATAGAAACAATGTCCAGCAAAGATAAGCCCACGTTTGGTCATTGAATGGGGAGGGATCCAGCGGCTGACTAACATTTTCTTTGCAACAGTAAGAGCAGCTAAGAGCAAATTTCTCTGTTGTGGAAATAGATTCGATTCTGAGAAGTCGTTTAAGAAGAAAAGATTTGGAGACAGCACCACATGCTTTACTAATAGAAGTGATATGTCCTGAGCCAGCTGAGACCAGAAAGGAGAAAGTGTGGAGCATTCAAAAAAAATGTAAATATGTACCAAGTGCTCCCTCCGGACATAAATTACAATTTGGAGAAGGTGACACATGCATATAGAAGCGCTTTAGGGGAGACACATAGAGTCTATGTAGTAGTTTCCAAAAATCATCTGATGATTTGGGTTTTTAGAAGAAGATGTGACTGTCTACCAAATTTGATCAGAAAAAAAAGTTTGTAAGTCACCACTGATATCCTTAGACCAGATAGTTATCATGGATAATGGTTCGTATGATTGTTTGAGGAGAAACGTGTAAATAATTGAAGTAGAAATAAGAATTGATCTGGGGTGAAAATGTTCATGTTTACTTCAGAACAGTCAATGGCACAGTTAAACTAAATGGCACAGGTATTTTATTTTAGATCCAAAGTGATTAATCCCAAAGTTGAACCCATTGCTGTCATGTGCATAAATAAAGAACAAGCTCGGCTCACCCTGTTTTCCCCTTTATAATAAAGGGCCCCATCTTAGAGTTCCAACCATGGCTCTGGAAGAGTTCAGGGATCACTAAATTTTCATTGTTGTTGCACAATCCCTCGTGACTCAAATGAGATGCCCCCTTCAGAAAACAATACAGAACTAGGGGACTCTCTCTTTTCATCACTAACCTAACAAAACGCTATGAAGGGGCCCATCCTCATACGCAGGGGCCTATTAAAAATAATATCTGTTGAAATCAAACTAGACCTGTTATGGTTCCTCTAAACTGGATCTATTCCCAGCTTCAGCACAGATAGTGAAGAGCATTTCAGTTTGCAGACAATAGTCTTTATTTTTTAATAGTGAATGTCACTCCATAATTAAATCACCTCTCCATGAGTCACAAGATAAGTGTGTCATTGTGAAGACACGCTCTTTATGGCCCTGGTCCAGACTTTTGTTCAGGGTGTGCTCTGGGACGGATCCCAACTAGCTCCCTATCCTGAGATTAATCATGGGATGCGTTTACATTCACACAGAAGACACATAAGCAATTTTACAGAATCAGCGCTCTGTGTGAAAGGGGGCTATGGATTAACAAGGGCCCTGGCCCATATAGTACCCTAAAGGCTATGACATCTCAGCGGCCAGCCAAAGATTGGTAGTAGCAGATCTTACCTCAGTGTTGCTTTGAAAGAAGTGTGCACCGATAGCGGCGCTCATAAGCTTGATTCTGAAAAATTGGCTATTAATATTACAGTGGTGAAATTACACCACTGCATCTACCCTACTAATACTAGTCCAATCCAAATAGGACTAGACTTTCATCAGTTAGTTCTTAGACGGCAGCTTGGATTATTAATTATTTTAGTTTGTCTTGGGTGGAATGATAGAAGCACATTTATGAGAATTTACTAATAACTGGATTTGCCAAAGTGGCAAAGTGTTGCTTTGAGGCACTGAATGGTAAATACACAGTATATTACTGAGCAGAATAGTACTTTCATCCGCATTTGATTTTAGTTTCATACAGTACAAAGTTTCTGGTGGCATTTTATTACTCATTAGCTTGTGTGAGTGACTCCTGAAAACATTATCATGAGCGTATAAATTGATGCAATAAGAAATTAAACTGACACTGCAGCATAAGTCTTGAATGAAAAGTTTGTTTTTATAAGATCCAAATGTTCTTACGTCATCATAAATATTTAAAAACAATATCTTACATCGGAGTAGAGAAATATTTTAAACGTAATCTTCATGAAATTTACAAAATGAAATCATACAAGACACAAAAGAAGGTAAATAAAATTAACAAATAAGTAAACCTATACAAATGCATTTTTACATCGTTCCACATAATGTGCAAAATCACTGCCAAGAGTGTGCATTTTTCATTGGCCAGCTTTCCACCGCATTACCATATTCAGAAAATAAATACTAAACAATTATACAAATACAGACTTTTATGAAAGCCCTCACACAGGAACATCACAGGTACAAAGAACTACAATAACAAAATCAACAGCTAAAGATCCGTGATGTCATTTTATTGTGGTTAATGCACCTGATGCTTTTTCTTTCTTCTTAAAGACCCCATGAAATTAACTGAAAAATTCAATGCTCTTTCCTGTGCAGATGCATTTCAAGTTGGGACGGGGCATAATGATTTCAGAGGTTCTTTAACTGAACTCTACTCTTTGGTTAAGATTTAAATAATTAAACATTTTGCAGTCATTACCAGAGAAACACGCATATGGTTATAAATTATAACGCATTATAAATGTGTCGCTGTTACTTTGGCCTCATCCTCTATAGTGAGCGCTGGATTGTCATACATCTCCACACTCTTTTTCATGTCATCCTTCTCCTCCTCCTCTTTTTCTTGGCAGCACTTGCAGCAACAGCAGCAGCGAGTCCTGCAGAAGGTCATGCTAGAGGTCACCACCTTGTCCCAGGGTTTAAGGGAGTGCAGCGGTGTGGGCAGGAAATCCCAGTTGCGGAGGAATGACGGCAGGAAACGCGGACAGCGTTTCTGCATGATGTTTACCACGATCACAAAGATGGCAAAGACCACTACAGGCACGCCGACTCCCACCAAGACCTGCCACCCGGCGATAGAGAGTCCCAGGACTGTCAGCGGGAAGAGCAGGAAGACCAGGATGAGATACAACGCCGCGAACCAGCGGTACTTGGCCGTGCGGTCACCCAGAGCTTTGGCCAGTCGGATGGGGATGCGTGTGAAAGGGATGGGATACCACAGCAGTATCCCACTGATGTTGAAGAAGAAGTGACAGAGAGAGATCTGGAAGGAGACACAAATGATAGTCTTTAATCTACAAGCAGAGTAATCAAATCAAAATGAACGGCAGTGCAGAAACACACCTGTAGAGAGTTGGCCAGCGTCTCTCCAGGACTGGCAAGGGCAGCTAAAATAGCTGTTGTTGTTGTGCCAATGTTGGAGCCCAGTGTGAGCGGATACGCCCTCTCAATGCTAATGACACCAATACCTGAATTGCGAGAACAGTAATAAGGCTTTATTAAAATTGCACACAGTAACAAGCATATGAATAGACAGCACGCAAACAGTAGATAACATGGTTTTTAATTAGATTGAAGTAAAAAAATGTGGGGGGGTAAAATGGATGCACAGATGTGCTGGTTGTGATGCCATATCATGAATATTAGTTTGGATATACAAATGATCTTTTACTGTTTTCATGAATAAAATAGGCTGAAGATGAGCTGGAAGTCAATCGTCAAATAAAAGTCAAATGTAATTAATAACGGAATAAAAAGGTCTAAATGAACTAAATTACAAGTACAACACCACACTATAATTTAAACTCACTAGGGCTGCATTTATTTAATCAGAAATATTGTGAAATATGATTCGAGTTTAAAATGACTGCATGTCATCAAAGCTGGATCTCCAGTCGTGTTCATTCAGATATCATACTGATACGGGCATGTTTCTGAGTGCAGTCTGTAACCAACAGCACGTGTACACACACCTGTGGCACTCTCACACACACTCAGGCTCATAATGTTCCTGTTCAGCTCATCAGACAGCAGGACCGGATCACCTGTGCCGACTATCATATGACAGGATACAAGCTAACGCACTTCCTGCAAGCGCTACGCCTACAGGAACGTGATGGGAGGACTTCTAGAACATTGTTATCAGTGGACAAAGCATATAAATTCTATCAAATGTAACATGCATGTTTTAGTGCATTTCTGCTAAAAAAAAAATAAATAAAAAAAAAACACATGCTGACCATAAACTTTTTAAAAGCCTATCTTTTCTACGTTCCTACAATATTCTGGGATTGCGTTTTCCAAGAGTTGAGGACACGCAAAAATGCCGTAAAATGACACACAATGGGTCTATATCAACCATAACTGTGATTGAACTTTCAACAGTTTGGTAACCATTCCAGTGAGTATACTGACCGACTAGCGGAGTGATGGCTGAGGTGAAGACAGAGCTGCTCTGAACAATGAAGGTCATTCCGGCTCCGACCACGATGGCGAGGTATCCAGTGACCCAGGAGAAGGGGAAGGGGAAATCTGGACACAGTCAAAGCAGTATTAGACAAGTCATGAATAGGTAGTATGTGCATGTATTCCTGGTGTTAAGTGGTGGCTGTATTAAAAATATGAGCATGTAACCTGAGTGCAGTCTGAAACCAACAGCACACACACACCTGTGGCATGTAGACGCACTCAGGCTCATAATGTTCCTGTTCAGCTCATCAGACAGCAGGAGATCACCTGTGCCGACTATCATACGACAGGATACACGCTAAAACTTCTTGCAAGTGCTACGCCTACAGGAACGTGATAAGAGAGGACTCTGGGAAGGGTGGGGGATTGCCACATCTATGTTTTTAGCTGAAGATTAAATATTTGCTGCATGCGTCTTTGTCCTCAGCTTTCAACTTAAGTCCACAAAGACTTTGTATCAGAGGTTCACGTTGACAATTATCAGCATATGATTCATCTCTGATGTTGACTCACCTGTGTTGAGCACCTTTTTGATGACGACTGCCACCTGACCCCTCAACATGGAGTTGAGCAGCTTGACTATCAGAATCAGGCAGGTGCAGAGGGCCAGCAGCGACAGAGCCAACAGAATCAAGCCCACCGCCAGGTCCGGCAGGTCAGCGAACACAAACATGTGAGTACCTGAGGAAATGAGGAGGAGTCTGTCAGAGCTTGGATGGGCAGTTTTCTGCTCGTGGTGGTTTGGTGGTTTAGAGTAGAGCTTCTTCCTGGAGATCGACAGTAACTACCGGCAAAGCTCAGCTGCAGCACAACGGTCTTCCGAAGATCTTAATTAGCTGGTCCAGGTCAGTGTTGCCAACTGCTTTCAGTGAAAAAGTAGCTAAAACTGGTAGCTAAATGACATCATAATAGCAAATTCACTGATCTATATAAAGATGAATACAGATACTTCGATATGGTTTGTCCAAGAGGTTTCTATATTTGTCGCTGAAATTTTGGGCATGTACCTGAGTGCAGTCTAAAACCAACAGCAAGTGCACATACACACACCTGTGGCACTCAGACACACTCAGGCTCATAATGTTCCTGTTCAGCTCATCAGACAGCAGGACTTGACCACCTGTGCCGACTATCATATGACAGGATACATGCAAAACAGCCAAATTAGCAACACTGTTCCCGTGTTTGATCAGGATTGGAGCTGGATTTTACGAGAAGGTAGATCTCTTCTCAAATGGAAAACTAACAAATTGTGTGAACCAATGACTCAAAGGCCCAGTCTCTGTAAATAGCACCAGATAGCACATTTGCTAGCAATTTCAAATTTTAAATTGTATATATTTATTTTTTGAATAAGCTATTACTTTACATGCTTGTCTATTGTAGCATTAAATTATTTTTTTACGCCTGACAAAACTAATGCCAAAGGTGTGATTTTTTTCTTCTTCTCTGTTTAATGCATTAAAAATGTATTTCAATGACTGCTTACTGATTAACTTTTGTAACTTGTGTGATCTACATTCAACTTATAGTAGCAATATATTTTATAGTTCATGTGACGACTGGTAGACAAAGCCTATTAAAATTTAGGGCTTTCAATAATACGGTCACGTTGAATGCCTAGAATTAATGTTGGTGGCTAAAATGCATGATATATATATATATATTTTTTTTTTTTTAAACCAGGTTGCTAACAAATGTAATATATTTTATGTTGTATTTAAAAAAACTTAGACTGAATAATATTACAATCATAATATATGAAAATAGCCCTTCATCTTTAAAGTATATTTTGAGTGATTATTGCCATTATTACAACAAATCGCACTCAGTTGCTGCAGTTACTTGTTTAATATGATTGTTCAATAATTTTTAAAAACAGGCTTACATGAGGGTCAGTTAAGACATCCACAGTAAATAAAAGGTGAAAAATTGTGTAGAAGTGCAAGAAAATGAATTCCTTTAAAAAATAAGATCAATACAAGTATATTGTATAAACAGCATAAAAAAAATAAATAAATAATAATAATAATAATAGTAGTATGAATGGGCCATTTGCATAGAGCTGCCTTTCTTTTAATAATGGGCTCGCAAAGGGATTAACAAACTTGGGCGTCTTTGGCATTTAAGTTTGAAAACCCCTGATATAATCTAGCAAAAATGATCTTCAGATTCTCATTTGAGAAGCTGTTGAATGGTGCTTCTTGAAAACTCGAGCGTGCTCTTTCACAGTTGAAGGACCACAGAATGATTACATACTCAGATCCACTGAACCAAGTCAAGGCTGGAATTTCAACATGCGATCTAACTACTTGCATTGATTTAACTCACCTGAATTCATACCCAGAGCAAAAGCCCTGTTGCCAAATTGGCAGAGGCTCTTTGTTCAGGTGCACTGGCCTCAAGTGCTCGGGGCTGTCATGAAGAATAGCCCCATTGAAAAGCTAGAGTAGATGGATGGGGTGAGGGGGAAAGGTGAAGCTAAGATCTCCCTCAGCTTTTATAAGAAGCCATTGTACTCATGGAGGTTAGAGTGAGTCACGATCGATGGCTTTGAGCTGAAATAAGTCAGCTATGTAAGGAAGAGGACGGGAAATGGATCGACATTAGGCTTCAGTCTCTGTTGATTCAGAATGCTCCTGCGCTGGCTGCCACAAGAGCCACAAAGCAAGCAGAGGCACTTACATTTTTTCAAGTTATTTGTTATCGTTTGGTTCTCTTGTGTCCAGATCTGACCGTCCTCCTCCCAGCAGGGGGCGCCAAGTGTGCAGTTTTCAAATCCATCAACAGATATGTTCACAAGGCTCTGAAACAGACGAAAACACATCTTTAGGCATAAACCCTAAATAAGGGAGAGAATATCAAGCTTTTTATGATCAGTGTCGCTTTGTCTCCAAAAATCGACAACAAGACAGACGCGGCTTGATAGTCCCAATCTAAAGCAGGCTTGCATGGAGGCCGCTACTAACACTACAAGTAACTGTTGCGCTAAGCAATCTTCGCCAGAGGACAATACATTTCTTTTACTGGTTGAAACTGAACTGATATCCTCAAAAAATATCTTAATATTAAGCAAGCGGAACAAACATAAGTGGACTTTGAACGATACATTATTTTTTAAGATACATAAAAGCTATCCAATAGCTATCCATATAGACAGCAAGGTAAATGAGCTAATGCCTCATTTAAGGTTTATCGGGAATTTAGATAAAAGATCTGTATTTTTATTTACATATAGACCCTGGGGGTGTGCTGCACTTGTTAACAGACATTAACATTCTCACCGTGATTTTTTCTGTTTTACACCAGATCTTAATCAGACTTTTGTTTCGGGCAGCAGGGTCTCCAGTGGCAATGTCACGGATCACAGATGTGTCCAGCTGGAAGAACAAGAAAAAACATTTTCAATTAATAAAAGTGGTAGACACGGTAGAGAGCAAAGCTGTTATGAACGAGCACAGGAGGCAGTCGGATCCACTCGCAAGGTGTTTATTTAAAGAATACAGGGTGGTAAAAACA
>JAUYWG010000060.1:14456583-14470787 GCA_034779775.1 Enteromius afrohamiltoni | reverse complement strand
CGGGTGAGGCAGATCAGAGTTTATTGTCCTTTTGGATGATTTCTTGGAAGAATTAAATAATTCAGACCTTACAATAAATTAAATAATAAAAATACATTGAACATTTCTATATAATAGGAAAAAAGGAAAAAATCTTCACATCATTGACCGAGCTATCGACTTAGCAATATGATATCTTCAAAAAAATTGGTTCATAGGAGACAAACTATTCTCACTGTTAACTAGTTGTTTATTAGCATGTCTATTACCTTAACTTAACAACTACCTTACTATTAATAAGCAGCAAATTAGAAGTTTATTGAGGCAAAAGTCATGGTTAACAGTTTGTTAATAGCGAAAACTGGACCTCAAAATAAAGTGTGATCAGCTGTCCACTCCAGAACTGAACAGTACCCCTCCAGAGCAGAGATAGAAACAGATCTCATAAAAATAATACAGTCAACAGGCGAGATAAAGCCTACGGTGGCTTCATTCCCAGACTCATCTCCGCCAATCAGAGGGAAGATGATTGAGCCTGATTAGCTGCAATCAATCTGGCGCTCAACACTGACTGTCTGCTGACTTTGCAATCTATGTCTGGCTGACTCGACCCGCAAATTTGAGCCTGAACAGCATTGAGATACTATCGGGCTCCTACTGTCATGAGCTTAATCCCTCCACAGAAGAGCATGGCATTTCCAGGCTCACTTGGGAAACCCAAGCATCTCCCTTCAGCTGGATGCATCCCAGCAAAGACTGCAAATGGATCTGAAGGGGAATAATTCAGAATTGTCTTCTCTCGTGGGGTTTTGTTGTCAGGGCTATAAAAGCCTGACTTTTCTTTAATCAATGGCCTGACTTCAATGATAACAGGATTAGGGGACCTGATCCAACTGAGTGTGTGCTGAACAGGTTTTGAGAGGTACTTCAATGTCAGGAAAGGCCAGTTTTGGTGCCAAAACGTACAAATCATGAGGATGAGAAGGGCAACCTTGAGAGGACAAAGGACAGACTGCAATGATAATGTAATGGTAATTTAGGTATGTGGTCAAATATTTAAATGACTTATCACTGTTCATCCAGTCAAAAAGTGTCATGCAAATATGTTTTTTTTATTATTATTATTATTAAGCCATTTGCAGTTCTAATTCAGAAGTTGTAGTTGTATTTACAGTCTTTCCTGTAGATTTGTCACTTCTGTAATTGTTTGTCATTGCTGGAGCAATGGCTGATTTTTAAGGAGGCACTGAACCGTTAAAGTGTCTTTAAAGGAAAAAGAGAAAAGACCTGCAAAAAAAGGCTTGCATTACATCACTTGCTCACCAGAGGGGTAAAAACGCCGCCTTGGTACACATTTAGTTTTCTACACATATAATTCTAAAAACATGAAAGCTCATATTTCATACTTTGTTTATAATATATGTAATTGTCAGTAAAGCTATGATAACTTTTCTGAACACATTTAACTTTTGTTTCACAGAAAGTCAAAAAAATGACATAGTCCTTGAGAGGGTGTTTCCCACCACTCTACCCTAATGCTAACTTAGGAACTAATAGTAACCCTTATTGTATTAGCATCATGTAACCACATGCTAACAACATGTTAATTGTTGAAGCGTTATGCTAACAACGTGTAAAAACAAATACAATTTTAAAAATTAGCTTGTCGCTAGTAACATGCTAATATGCTTAACATGTTGTTAGCATAAAGTTAGTTCTTTGCTTGCATGCAATTGAGACATAAAGCATGGATAACAAAGAAAAAATGCTTGAATGACAACTAAAACCTGCTTAAATGGGTTTACAATTAGCATTCAGTACCATTTTTAATTCAACCACCAGGTCTCTAAACATTTTGTTTAAATAAATGAATAAATAAATAACTAGATAAAGTAAATGATGGCAATTTCTGATTTCTGAGGGACTATGCCTTTTAGAGTTTGTTAGAAGATAGAAATGACTCATTACAAATATACTAAACCACTACACAAACAAGAGCTATCTGTATATTTGAATCAATACACAGATGCATTCTTGAAATATTAGAGAGCAAACACCTCTAGACTAATGAAAACAGGCTTTTCGTGTAATAAAATGATCTGCTGTATAGTTACATTTATTTGAAACGTATTAGTATAAGACAAAATGAAGCCGATGAGCTCTGAGCACCTGGATATGAAACCCTCCATCTCCTGTGGCACAGAAATCATAAAGATAATGGAAGCAATATTCCTCGCCTTTAATGTTTTACTCATGAGCCAGATGGAGGCACCGCAGTGGAATTATTGCCTCACCCACCGATGAGTCAGAACGACAGACTGAAGGAAAGAACGAAAGAGGATAAGAAACAGGTGCCGAATAGGTCTACCTATAAGCCTACCAAAAGATCTGTCTATCAACATGGTTTATGAATATTACAGGTAAAGCAGCCTTGAAGACTTTTAAGTATTTATATCCTCAACTTTGTCAAGAAGCAATTTGTCTTGATAAACCTTAACTTCATACTGTACACTGAAAAATGCATTAACCTTGACGAGATCAATAGATTCAGTTATTATTTAAGAGTAAATTTTAGTGTAGATAACCTATAGTAAGTCATAAATATTGATGTTAGCGTCTATGTTTGAGATCGGCAAGTGTTTAGTATTCGAGCAAATTAGATCAAAGTAACCTCAGAACACATTAATTAGCTTCTTCAGATTGAAAAAAATCTCACTCTACATTCTTACGTACAAACATGCTGTAGCTTTTCTCTGCAGGAAGGTTTAAGATTCGAAAAGAAAGATGAGAACATCTCTCGGAAAAGAAAGGGAGCGCTTCAATTTCCTATCACTCACAGAAAATTACTCCTGTGCTGTAATAAAGCAACTAGAGTCGACTTCAATGACATTTTGACCAGCATCGCACCAGCTGCTCGGCGTGGCTCTGCACTGAATGACACCGTTCTGTTTGTTAGAGAAACATTTACCCTTGACAAAAGTCATTCCTGATTGAGCAGCCTTTGGGATACAAAAATAATAATTCTGGGCAAAACACAAAAACAGCTGTACTGGACACGGACCAGCATTTCAAAGTGAATCTGTCATCTTTCCAATGGAGTGATGACTGTAAAATGCCACAATTTTGAAAAGCACTTTTTCATAAATCAGTGATTCACATGGGACAGATGTTGCTTGTCTTCATTATTGTTCAAACTGAATAAGGTGTATGCATTTTTCAGTTTTTTATTTAGTATTACGCAGTATTTTTTCTTGTGATACCAAAAAAGGCAACAATTTTTATATTTTCTCGTGATCTTGACTACAAACAAGACGCTGCTTGTAGATTGTAGATAAGATTGCCAGAAAATTAAGTTTCAAACAAACAGAAAAAAAGTTTTCAGGAGTTTCCTATAGTTCCTTTCCAAGTTCTGAAAGCCATCATAGGTGTTAAAACAAGCCTCTGTGAAGTATTTTATTTTTTGAAACCTTCCACTCACACTTCTCCTCACCTTACTTGGAGAGCTCAGTCTCAGGCAATAACAAACTGTCACCTGTCCTATCAAGATCTTCCATGGACTTCTCCAGCAAATGAAAACGTAACTCAACAGGCAGCTCAATTTCGTTCCCAGTCTCCTGTGGATGGCATGCACTCCAGTGCTTTTCACAGTTCACTGAATGGAGAGCAGAAGTGGCAGTCACCGGAGATCCGGAACGGGTAGCGCATTGTCAGAGATGCCTGCTTTCACCTTCTAATGGCCCCTTGGATAGTTAAGTTTCTGTGAGAGAAGACCTTTCATTCAATTGCACAACAAAAAGTGGTTGTGAGTGCTCTCAAACTGACAAAAATCCCAGCAGAATGGAAAATCACCACGTTTATTTTATACCTTAATGTTTTTAACAAGAACATGCCTAACAAAGACCCTCAGGACCCTATGTTCAGTGAAGCAAAGACAAATTAGCTACCATCCAGACATCTAGTTTGTTTAATATAAAAAATTCTAGAACAAACGTACTTATCCAAAGTATTGAACTCTCATATAGCATTTCCGTTACTGGAAATAATGATAATGTCATATTAATTCCGATGGAAAGTGTTTTGATCGTTTCAACTAAAAATAGATAACTGTTGGCCGTTCATTTACAGAAGAACACACTTTTTATTGTTTTTATTGGTTTATTGTGTAGTCATGTGCAGGTGTATTATGTGATCAATCTATAGGAATGCTTATTTGCTAAGAACGTGATCGCCATCTACAGACCTGGCATGCATAATACAGTGTTTTTAGTAGTTTATGCTGTTTTGGTAACATTGTCGTCTGTACACAAAACCTTTCCAAAAACATAAATGAAAGACATTTCTTTTTTTAGTGCAACATTTTTGTGTATATATTATACAAAATTATTTAGTAAGTCCCATATCAATGAAAGTGTATCCATAATGGGCTTCGGCTGGACTAGACAAAACCAAATCTGATTACTGCGAGCTTGGACACTTAAATAGAACTTTTCAATAGCATGAACTTGGTTAAAAGTTTGTACCCAGTAACCCATTTTGTTCCAGGAATCTTCAAGAGGAAGATGATTAAAGTACATCATTTTGAGAAGGGTTGCAAAGCTATTTCAAATACTCTTGGAAAAAGAACCATATTAAGTGTCATTATTTCCAAATGGAAGTGTCTGACCTTCTAAAAGTCCTTCAGAAGCACATTAATGATTGATCCAGGGAGACACAAAAGACCCAAGGACAGCGCAGGAGGGACTGCAGGTCTTTCTTACATCAATTAAGGTCATTTGTTCAAAAGACACTGGTCTGAAATGCCTGGCTTAGGGTCTTCCAGTAATTAATTTCTGTCTAGCAGAAAGTCCACAGTGTCCAAACTCAGTCCTGCAGGGCCACTGTCCTGCAGAGTTTAGCTTAACACACCTGCCTTGAAGTTTCCAATATTTTTGGTAAATTCTTGATTAGCTGATTAGCAGAAGCAGCATTGTTGAAGGAGAATGTCCTTGTAGAGAATGTTTGTAAATTAAGGCTCTCATGCAACTAGATTATGCAACAAGCTACTGGGCCAAACATTGGAGTAAGTCCACCTCTGAATGGGCTCATTAAAAAGCTAAATTTCAGAGTGGCTTAGTAAAAGTCCTGACTTGAACTCAATTGAGATGCTGTGTTAAACACATCTCTTGAAGTTTGCCTAAGTTTGAAGATATAGAAGTTTAGAATAAAAAAATTGTTTTAACGGCACACAAAGCAACTTTCCTTCCCACCTAAAAAGTATTGTGACACAAATTTTGCATGGAAAGCACCACTCACATTTTCTTCAGAAAATCTAATTTAGGTTTTGCTGTTTCAGCACAAGTATTGTTTTACGCAACAGTGCACTGCCTTGTTTCTGCATTCAGTGTTTCTCTTATTTTATCTGAGTTCAACCGACTGGACAAATTTGATCAAAACTTGTTAGCATGCAAATGTTTAATATCTCATTAATAGTGGTCAATCTGAGCCTGAAAGTAATTTGTGGTTTGGCTTTTGAAATGCGTGCAGAGCTCAAACCAAGGGCAGTGTGAAAAAGGTTATGTAAAAGTGACGTAAAGAGAGTAATGGATGATTCATATGGCAAATGCTTAAAAAGACAGCAGTGACTATCAGAAAACCTGTTCTGGCTTTTAGCACCAAGATGCCGTGGCATATTTTCTGTGGGATCAAACAAACAATTCCTGACAAAATCAATTCGTTTGAGGCATTTGTGTAAGGCGTGATCAATAGAATTTTTTTTTTCTCCGCAAAGACGCGTTTAACATCCAGTCTCAGATAATCCCTATCTAACTGCTCTAATAAGCCTCGGCTCCCTTCCACACATGTATACCTTGCTATTGATTTTTCTTACCTTGTACGGGTCATGCCCACCCAGACTGCATCTCTCAGAGTGTTTTTCTTCTTGACTGGCTGCCCACCTGTCTGCTTACGACACGGAAAGACTTTTCTGTCTTAGTGTCCTCTTTAACTCTGGCAAATTCTCATACATTTTGCCACACAGACTAAAAACCTCATTCATACACACTTTTGCAATGTCCTGTATGTCGAATGTGCTAATTGCTTACTGTGTATACTTCTACCCAGCCATTAGCGAGTAAGATCTTATTATGGTTTTTCAAGCACAAATTTATACATGAATTAGGATGGCTTTATTGCCAAAAATCTCTTAAAACTAAAGTTATAATGTTATACGAATAATCCCATAGTATGGGACCGTAATCATTTAAATAATAGGCCTAGTTATGAGATTACAGTTAATATTTTAAGAATTATGTAAAAAAAGACAGAAAACAAAGAATTAATGCAAAATCACAAGTCATAATATAAGATTAAAGGCATAGGATAGTTTTGGGTAGCAACTGGGTGGGTTTTGCTTTAAAACTGTTGCATGCTTTAAAACACTGGTTCTATGAATTTATAGACAAAATATATGTTGTTTGTTTCATTTTTTTCTTGAAACCTCACATTTTATGTGCCATTATACGTTATAGTTGCCTTCAAGATGAAATTTTGCACCATCCAAACATCCTGAGTAGATACCCGATTTGCATAATACTTTCAGTGATTCAGGTGTTAAAGCAGTGCAGACAGCACATGTGACTAAATGCCATTATCAGTGAGCACAATTCATTCTTTGTGAATTCCCTCTCTCGCTTTCTTATTGCACTGTGCGGGTCTCCATCTCTGCTCGTCGTTCTCCCGAATCCAAACACAAATGAAGCGAAACCTTTCTGTACCCTCAGAGCTGTTTTTAGAGCTTTCTCACTTGCCTGGCTACCTCAGGCTTCTGATTTCATCTTCAGCTGGACTCTTTTCAGATAAAAGGATGACATCAAACCGCCTGTACATTATATGCTATATTGAGCATTACTTGCCTTTGGGAAGAACAAGATACTGAGAGACAGAGAAGAAAAATGGGTTTCTTGGCATTGCGTTTTTGTGTATTTTCTAAAAGGCAAAGGTTGCTTTATCTGTGTACTTTTCAAGGCCAAATAGCGATAATCCTTACCGTAAATAGCTGTCTATACTCTAGTGGGTGACTAACTATTTGGACAGGGTTGACATCCCACAACAGATGGCCCTTTTCATGAAAAGGTCACAAATTAGGACTTAAACACTGAGATCGAGACAAATGGTCAGTGAAAAGAGGTGCTAAATCTTTTCCATTTATCTAAGGTTGAAGTAAAGTAATGAATACATGACTTGTTTCTCAGCCCTGTTACTTATAAAGAGTGTTTCTGCCAGTTTATACCTTGAACAAGAAGGCACATTTCAACCCAGTTAGTCTGTTTTTATGTTTTTATAAGTGACTTTTTTATCTCAGAAATATATATTTTTTCTTGCATTTCTGAATTTTGTATTGCATATTTTAGATTTTTTATTTTTATTTTAAAATTGTAAGTTTACATCCTGCAATTCTGCATTTATATCTTGCCGTTTTAAGTTTAGAACTCTACAAAACACTACAAACTGACTTTTTGATTTTGAAAAAATCTAAACTCTCAATTTCATAAGTTGTTGGAGATATGTGAGATATTTCAAAATATATAGAAATAACAACATTTTCTATTGCTTTCATTTTTCAATACCAGTGTTGTAGACACTGCCTTGTATCACATTCTGAATCACTCAATCTGTACTCAAAATCAGCCTATTCCGGTATTGGCCTCAACTACTGCTGCTGGATGCTGTTGAAAGCTAATTTGTACCGTGTTTGTGGAAAGTGCCAGTTACTCTCTTTCTCTAGTAGGAAGTGTTTTTCTAAATGATTGCCATAAAAATGAATACTGCCACTCATCACCTTTAATATCCCATCCTGTGGGATAAAGTTGTAGCCCCCACACACTTGTACTCTCTCTCTCTCTGTATTTAGCACCTACCAACTAGATTAGTTTCCCAAGTGAGAATTTCAGAAAACATAAACTTCTTATTTTTTTGCAGCAGCAGCTTATTTGGGTGTGCTAATGCTGTTGATTTGTAATGAACCTGATTTGGTTTAATTGGGCAATTAGCCGGGATTGTACATGGGATACAAGAGGGCTTTGCCTCACCAGATTAGAGGTTATTACCGCCAGGCAGTTTAGGGACAGCTTGTAGTCCTGCGAGGCCCCCTCCCTTCACCTCGTGTTAATACCTTATTGTCACACGCAATTGATAGCTTCTCTCATTCACCCCGTAATTGTTCAGAGGCCAGAAGAGGGATAAGTCTTGAAATGTAATTAAACATGACCTTTTTCCGATGCTGACTCCCAAGACTAAGCAACCATATTGTGCGAAAATGTAAATAATGAAAAAGATAATGAGACTTAAATAGACTGATAATAACCAGTTAGGGGTGGATTTCTTCGCTACAGTTCTGCCTCTACCCAGTTGGGACGTTCACCAGGTGGTTACTGTTATCCTGGAGGGCAACTGTCCTGCAGAACTTGCCTCAACACAGAAGTTTTTAGTATGGCTAGTAAGACCAGGGGCCTCATTTATAAAATGTGCAGAAATTAGCCTAAATTTAATCTTAATATAGTTTCTCAGATATGCGTACATGCTATTCATAGAATGAACGTTAGAAAGTAAAATGCGCATACGTGTCTCTTTTTAGATTTGAAATCTATGAATCACGAATGATCTTGAACTAATGGTTTCGGCTCTCTGCCTGGTAAATGACTCTTAATTAATGTCATTAATATATAAAACATCACCAATCATCATATTTTAGAGCAGCGAGCTGCAAGAACAGCTTACATTTTCAAAAACCTGCAATACTCTGATAATAAAAAGTGCGTACATCTGCTCCAAATCTTACTATGTGACGCTAAGAACTTTTTCACGTCATAGACGGTTTTTATAAATGTGAGTGTTGGCATGGATTTAAGCATACGCACACTCTACAGTTAAATCTGTGCACCCTGAATAAGGTGCTTCAGGTGTGTTTAACTGGAGTTGGAGCTAAACTCTGAAGGATACTGGCCCTTCAATAGCAAGGATGGATACACCTGCTGTAATCATTATTCACTTCTTTCCCCATTAGCATTTTTGAAGTTGCCCGCCACTGCCATGTTGATACTGTGTATTATGTAAACAAAAACCTTTATTTTGGATGCAGTTCATTGCGATTAATCATCTGACAGCAAAAAGCAACATTTTGAGCAAAAAGCTGAGAGAATGGCATTTTTATCAGATACTATATCTGGATTATATTTAGTAATATTACAAAAAAACATATAGATGCAGTCCATCAGTACTCCCGAAGCTTGCACTATCCTTCTTGGGTCAACATTTTACTCTGTATCATTAGGCATTTTTTTTTTATTTATGTGCTGTTTATTGCTGATGGCAATGAGTTTTTCATATGCATATGCTTACACATAAGATTGCTAGTTTCTGTGTTTTCCTTGTCTGTGTTTTTGATTGAGTGATTCTAGACTCATTTTAGAGATGTGTAATAGTGCCCCATAGCACAGTAACAGCAAAACCACGGAAACCCAGAACATTCTGTGTTTGGTAGGGATTTTTGGATGTCTGGATTTTTATGATTTTGTTTTCTTTCTGCAGGGTTGATTGCAATAGTCTTGCACAACAATTCTCATGGGATACATGGCCTTTGGCGTTTTTTCCTATCAAAACAGACCTGTGACCCATTTTTGGTTGTGACCCACTGGCGTAAATGGAACGTTAAAACACATAAGATGTTCTGCCAAAACGGGAAACCGGAGAAATGCGTCATCGTCTGCTTTCATCCCGGTGTACCAGAGATGATACGCAAAGGAATAATGTGGCACCTACAACAGGATGAAATAAATCAACTGTGCGTCACTGTCAGTAAGTTCTGGCTGGGAAACATTTGTTCTGACTTCTGTGTTTAGTGAATTTGCTCAGAGGGAGAAAAGAGTCAGAAACTGAGAGAGAAAAAATAAAGAGGATGAAAGTTCCCAGAAAGGGATAGCATAGCAGGACCCAGGTGCACCACTGTTTCATTCCCCAGCAGAGATCTGCAAGCAGAAGACAGTACAATGATTGCGGCCTGCTATTATGGCCGCCGACAGAGGAGGAGGGAAGGAAATTACATGATCAGGTTTTCAATGAAAGAGGAGCCGGTAATTTGCAGAGGCGGGTGAAAGGACAAGGGAGAGAAAGGGAAGAAAGAGAGAATGTCAGCTGGAATATACTGTCAAAATGGGCAGCTGTGACAATCTGTAAACATTTCCATTATTGCTCAAATCCCCAAGCAAATCATAAAGCCCCTGGCTAGCGATCGGAGTGATGGCTTCGTCCGTCAATTTGGAGCAAGGGGTCGGCTACTTTAATTGCAACCGGCTCTGTTGCTTTGAGTTATTACTCAATTACTAGCGGAAGGTGTTGACTGTTAGCCTCCGTCAGGGCTGCTCAGGGAGTTCGTAGTTCCCACATAAACATAACATCCAAATGTTGGTTATAATATCAGTTCTGAAATGGGATCTGTATGGCAAGCCGAAAACCTTTTCTTTAAATTTGCATCTAAAACCTCTCATGTAAACATGACTTTCCACCTCTACGCTCCTCAAAGCCCGAGGCTGGAGACTATGGACATTTACATAAAAGTAGATGTACCTAAGAGGCAAGATTCTGCACAACAAATACCAGAAAACGCAGATAAGCACAATACACTTCCTCTTTGTGTTGGCTTGAGAACCTTTTGGTGTTCTGTCATGGAGAATTTATTTACTAGTCCCCGAAAGAGACATAGCGCCTTGGCACCTTCGCTCAGAGAAATGTTTGACATTTAGCTTATATATTTGTTTGGCTCTTCTGTATGTACGTGTTTAAGAAAGACCAGAGACCCGCTGTGAACTTTTGGCTTTCAAAAAGGGCGAGCGTTCCGAGCCCAAACTGAGACAGGAGGTCTTTTTTTCCCACGCTTTTTCATGTCTCCTCCCTACAGGGGAACAAATGTGGAGGAGGTGGAGAAGCGTGGTGTGGTCTGAAGTCAAAGAGGTCAAGTCAGGCAGACATTTTTTCCGCCGTCTTCTTGCGCCTACTGCCGAGCCGCCCACTGGATGATTCAACCCACAGGGGACTGACTTTACCCAAGCCGATCAATAATGTCACTTTTAAGTGGGAAGATTCTGAAAGGTGCTTTGAAAGAAGCTGAAATCTCGACTTAAGAGCTGAGGGTTTATCTTGCGACACTCAAGCGTTAGATAACCATTGGTCGCCAAGAAAGAAGGGCAGGGGGTGTGATGAAAGCAGGACAGAATGAAATATCCCAGGGTACCTGTAAAAAAAAGAGAAAAAGACATCTTTCAGATATTTGGGTCAAGATCGGCAGACAATAAATTGATGTGCCTTTGAAACAAAGTCTTTCAGAATTTACAGACTGCTGAATTATACACTTTTCTCATCAAAGACTCACTCGCTTTTTAGGCAGTTCAAAGCAAAGACTGAGTCATAGGAGTCTGTAAATACAGTATGTGCTTCAAGCCAAGTTGAGTAAGAAGACAAAACAAGTTGGCCTTGTTTTCATTTGGGTCTCTAGACATAGTAATTGGGAAATTTCCTAATAAAAAGCATGAGCGTTTTCTGAACAGGAAATAATTACCGGTACATATTATATCTGGAACTCTTTAAACTTTTAATGTTGGGATATGAAATGAATATTGATTTGCCTGAAATGAGCTATTGTACTCATTGAGAAGGGTGTGAAATCCTACTCTTGGAGAGCCAATGTCCAGCAGATTTCAGCTCCAACCTGCCCCAGCATACTTGCTTTGACATTTGTAGATTACCGGGTTCAGATGTGTTTAACCAGGATTGCGGTTAAACTCTGCAGGATAATGGCTCGCCCGAAGCAGAGTTGGACACCTCTGGAAGGGTATGTTTAATTCATTACAGGCACACCAGAGATGCAAAAATAATTTATGTACTATATATTTCCACAGCTGTCAGTAAGCAGGTTTCTACAAATCTTTCTGTAACTACAATCTGAGCTTCTTTCCCCATGAACTTTCACAAAACTGCAGTTTTTGTGCAGAATACTTTAGTACCAGCCTGGTCTCATTAAAAATATGTACCTCTGTGCACTTTGTGTGCAACAGTTTTTATGTACCTTACAGGACGTTTTGCCACAGTTTCAAAGAGAAATGTCCACTGAAGGGCACTAAAACACAGGTATAACATGTGACCCTGGGACATTTTTATTCCACTGACATAGGTACAGTACTTCTTGCTTTTTTATTACCTTTATTTAGTTACATATTGTGGCAGTTCAGAATTCAAATATCTGGGAACTGTCGCTAAAGTTAATGCTCTATCATGATGGAAATATGCCCTTACACCAGATCTAACCCTAAACCTACCCTGGAGCGAGTGCAACGCCATATCACTTAAGCTACCGAACAAACCAAGCTGGATATGTGTGATACTAACGTTTTCAAATCTCCCAGCATATTAACATTGCTTTTAAGTCATAACTTGATATTCTTCAAGTAACCGTGTGAGAATTCTGCTTTATTAATTAAAACTCTATACATTTGTGTGAAAGAGTTTTACTGCCTCTAGTTTTCAATGCTTTTGGATGTACTTATTGGTACGCATTTCATGGCTCGCTAAAAAGTGCAACAAGGTACATTAATCCCAATCGAATGAGAAACTAATTTTTTATGTAAATCTGTATTATCATTTTCTTTTGTTTATCATATACAGCTAGAACTTGGAGAAACAACTGCAGTTGTAATATCTTTCATGTAAAGATGAAGCACCTTTTTGTAACTTATATGGTTCTGTACCCGTGAAACATCTTTTAATGTAGCTGTTGACATTTTGCTGAACCTGCCTGTCTTTGTGGATCTGTTCGCTCACAAGCGTACCTTTTCCTGAACTCCCAGAGGAACCTTTACTGTAGAACAAGCTTTATACCGCACAATTATTCAATGTCTCTGCAACAGAACACATCTTTTGTTGTCTGTGAGTTGGGCACAACCATTCATTGGAGCCTCTGCTCTTTATATAAATAGAACCTGGGTTTTATCTATGCACTGCCCCGTTATAAAAGGTTTCCGTTTAAGAGAAATCACCTCAGCAGAGAAACCAATCCACCTGCTTGATGTCCTCCTTCACCTCTTCTTCTTTTTCTTCTGGCGACCCCATACTATCTTTTCTTATTTCTTCTGTTGAGGGGTGAGAACAATTTAGCTGTGGCCATACTTTACTTAGCAACCCAGTGACTTCCTCTTAATCATGGTCTTTTTCTCGTTTAAAGCTGTTGCCATCAGTATTGACTGGGCTAATGAGGGAGGTTATTTGGTCCTTGGCAACTTAAAAACTGTTACTAAGCTTTCTGAGGAGCGTTTTCCATACAATGCCTTGTTGTGTCTAGCTAATTATAACAATTCTACCAAACACGGCCGCATCTCTGTTTTTTGAGCCACATTAGATGAACAATATAGGGTCGTTGTTAATGACGTTATATGCATGCAGTGCAGATCTCAGACATTCTGCTGTATTTAACATGGCACATGATGACTAATTTACTATTTTCTTACCCTGTCAGTTTGCTTTATATGATGTTTGAGTCATTGTGGGTACCTTCTTATGTCTTACTATGGGGTTCCCTTAGGCATTTATGCACATGCACAATCTTCAAAAATGGTGCTTATTGAGCACATACTAGATAGATTAAAAGGTATTCAAATAGAATGGAAGATATATTGTGCTGCATGTTTACATTCTTGTGCATTGGGCCAAAGAACACGTCCATTATTTACATCCATATGTCTTTTTAACAAGGAACTATAGGAACTATATGTCCACTGGCTGAGAGCTTTGGTTCCAACCAATCAAGTTGTGATGCTGTTTAGAAACACAAAATCATTTAACTATGTTTGTAATGATGAACTTCCAACCAGTTTGCTAAAAATGCATTTGGGAAATGCATTGATTGGTTTTCAGTATGCTGATATGTGGTTGCTAATCTGTTTTGGGTGGTTGCTAGGGCTTTACTTTTTACTTTGAGGTTACCATGGTGTTCTCAATTTTATGTGATTTATTTTTGTGTGTGAGTGTTTTCGGTTGTTTCTAAGGTGTTATGAGGGTTTCTCTTTAGCAAGATGCTGCACATACCGAAATAAATGTTGTATGTATTAAATATATAACAACATATATTTTAAAATACATTGAAAAATGTTGATCATTTTGATTTTAAAATGTATTTGCACAAATATGTTTGATTATTACTATTA
>JAUYWG010000060.1:14433241-14456161 GCA_034779775.1 Enteromius afrohamiltoni | reverse complement strand
GTTGGCGTGGAGGGATTTTAAACATATAAGTAGTACCGGCTATGCGTTATTACTTTGGAGCGGTTATTATTTTAAAAGAACAAACCTCCAAATGTCTCAACTGACCAATCAGAATAAAGCATTCCACAGAGCCGTGTAATAAAGTGACATAATCTTGAAACTGATTTGATCCTTCACTTCTTCATGGGAAATAAACAGCAATGATCTCATGGTCTAGATACTTGTACCCAAAGTCATGTTGTTTTGCTTCTTCAGCTGCTGTGTTCAAACACCTGTTGGCTTCCCCACTGTGAAAGATAACAGTGGATTTATACATAATAAAAAAGCACGCAAGCTATTCTTTGAAACCACAAAAGTTTCAGAAAAAAGAAAAGGTCAAGCATCTTGAGCAGATTTGTCTGCAAGATAAAGGTGTCGTCCTGTGCTTTGAGCCAGCATTGATTCTTGTGTTTGATGTATAAGTGAATCGAAAGGCTTTGCCCTCAATCCTTAGAAAGTTCTACTGGAAGTGATGGGAAGAGTTTTTATGGGAAACAAGCAATAAGATAAAGGTTACCACTTGAGCACTACATCCATTAGCTTTCCTTTAAAGATGTAAATTTGCCCATTCCACATGAGTTTTACTCATAGTACCTTGGACAAATATGTTGATCTAAACTTGATTTGTGGCCATCA
The DNA here is from genome assembly GCA_034779775.1 of Enteromius afrohamiltoni. Taxonomy (NCBI): domain Eukaryota; kingdom Metazoa; phylum Chordata; class Actinopteri; order Cypriniformes; family Cyprinidae; genus Enteromius; species Enteromius afrohamiltoni. The sequence goes on along the minus strand of JAUYWG010000060.1, from coordinate 14,455,486 downwards.
AGTGTTTTTGAAGGGATGCACGCTTCTCCCCCCCCATCCAACAAAACCACATGCAATTTGATTGTGTTTTTAGTCCTCGCATATTGAAATGATGACTGTTAAGCTGGTTGATTACTATTTCTGGTCTCCTAATTGTTCTGCTACCTCCATCGAGTAATAATCTCAAGCATCATTACTTCACTAAACAAGCAGAGCAGGCATGAGAATGAAATGAGCCTAACTATATAATAGCACCAATAGCTGTATATTGTTAAAATACACAACATACATGCTTTTAAAACACTGTGCATGTGATAATTGGCCATCACAGGGGAACAACACTTCATTAGTCAAACCCAGGTGTATTGAATTTAAAACTCAAACATAGTTCACCACAACAGATCTAAGTCTAAGGGGTGTTTACATGTCACCGTTTTCAATTAAAATGGGACAATTTTATGCATTTTGGCTGTTCCTTTACACAACAATAGCGTTTTGGTGTCCTGAAAACACAAATGCAAGTTAACATGCAAGTTTCTGAAAACAATGCTATTATCGTTTTCATGTAATCTACAAAAATGTGCAAAAACAGATGATATGTATATGCATATTTTGTGTTGTTTTTTTTACAAAGGGATATCGCTAAGTACTGGCCTGACATAAATAATACAGCATTTTTGCTGTTATCAGTGTTAACAGGGATCATTTTTGAGGACGCTATCATCTGTTTGTGAAAAATAAAGAACTAAATCAAATAAATAAATAGAACACATGAATATAAATGCCTTCTATATATGTGTTCTTGTTTTTTGATAATATTAGTAATATTATAACTCAGCAACTCAAAATAAAAGGTAAAAAAAAAAAAAAGCTAGGGCAGAGCGTTGATAAAATGTACTATGTACTACGGCACATACTGGTACCTTACCAGTACAAATTGATCTCCATATTGTACATATTGGTATTATTTAATACTCAGTGACAGCCCTTGTACAGTCTTCTAATCAGTGCAGTGCAGTTAATATTTTAAGATGTTTCATGCAAACATGAGTTTGACAATCAAGGGCAGGTGACAAAGAACTATCTACCTCTCTTTATTTACCCCTGCCTTATTCAGCATCAAGTGATATTACTCACTAATAACGGAAGCTGTTCACGAACTCTTCAATCAAGAAGGGCATGACTGCAGCCCATATAATGAAGATCTAAAGGACCTCCGACATGGATACTAATGGCACCGAAAAACACAGCAAAATGCCACCACTGGCTCGACTCGCAATCAAGAAGCTTGTTAAATTATGCGCTGTCACAATCTGTACCTGAAACCAAACATTGCAATTGATTAGGCACTCCAGTGGCCTTGGCATGCCAAGCCTAAAGTGTTCATAGACTTAATACCACCCGCCTTATGAATAGAACATGCTTTTCTCCCACACCACGGGGAACAAATATTCATTAGCAAAGGCTTTTGTTTTAACGTCAGATGCCGGACCTCTTTTGTTAGAGTAAGCTGCTTGAGAGCTATGTCTCAATTGTGGGTGTACCTGAGGTAATTTATATGTTCACCTACTGTAGTCAGCCGTTTTGTGTAAAACCAAATTGTTTTTACAGTTTTTTTTTACAGTCAGTTCTGCAATGACACATTAGGTGAAATAAATAAACAAAACAAAAATAAAACTGATGTGAGGATTATGCTTGACAAGATAGTTGAGCGTAAATATTTTTAACAAGACAATTTTTAATGTAATAAATTATGGAATTACAGTGATGTTTTAATGGGAAGTATGCAATTTTAGAGCTTAACTTTTTTTTTTTCTCAGTACACTTCTTACAGTAGGCTGAGTTATGATGGATGAAACCATACTGGTTAATTATGCCCTCATAAATATCAGACTTTCTAAAACGACTAGCCAAAGTACAGTGAGTTTAATCTGCAATTGGAGTCTTGTGGCTTCCAATAATGATGACTTTAATGGCTACTGAAATATTAATCTTTCACGTTGATATGTAACTCTTGGTAGAGAGTGTTCAGAGTTTCTCTGCATTCCAGTGTTGAGCATGTAAGGTGCTTTTTACAGAAGGTCACTGTGATTTTGCCAAGTAAGACATGATCCTGGGTCAACATCTTTTCTTGGTCCTGGATAAACATTACTGTATAAAATATATATATACTTAATCCTTACCCCTAAACCTACCCCTACCCAGAATGTATGCCTAAAATCAGTGGGAAATGATAGCTGATTATCAAGAGTGTATTCCTTATTAAGAGATTTTATTTATTAATGTACACACAGCACCCCATATTGACAGAAAAACACAGAATTGTTGACATTTTTGCAGATTTATTAAAAAGTAAAAACTGAAATATCACATGGTCCTAATTATTCAGACCCTGTGACACTCATATATATGAAATGAAGTGACTTGTGGCCAGGTATGGTGACCCATACTTGGAATTTGTGCTCTGCTTTTAACCCATCCAAGTGCATACACACACAGCAGCGAGAAGTGAGCAGTATTCTTAACGACTCCTCTCACCCTGCCCACAGACTGTTTTCCCTCCTGCCTTCAGGTAGATGCTTTAGACTCCCCCGGACTAGAACCAGCTGACTGAGCAACAGCTTTTTTCAAGAGCCGTCTCGGCACGAAACTCTGCGCTCTTGTAAATTTATTTTCATATCCTGTAAATTACTGTTTATACTTATCCATCTGTAAATTCCTACAGTCAAAAACTTGTATTATGTTCTTAGTAGACTCACTTGTAATGTATACCCATAGTTTTCCCTATCATTGTACATATCACCTTGTGTGCACGTATAACATATACCTTTATCCTGCACTTGCTGCTTATTGCTTAGACCTAAACTGCATTACATTGCCTTGTACTTGTACATGTGTAATGACAATAAAGTTGAATCTAATCTAATCTAATCTAAGAGCACAGTGGCCTCCATAATCCTTAAATGGGAGACGTTTGAGACTACCAGAACCCTTCCTAGAGCTGTGGCTGAGCTCCAGAGATCCAGTTGGGAGATGAAGAAAGCACACAGCTTAAATAATGTAGGAGAGAGCCTGTGTCTACAACAATAGACAGACTATCTATTTAACTTTAGCTATTTGTGTCATCAGAAAACAATACAATATGTAACATATAATATAAAAGAATATGCACATAATTATTTTTCACACTGGTTCCCTCACTCTTCTACACTTAAGAAGCATCTAGTTTTTATTTATTGCTTTGCTTAGATGTTGTGGGTGTTAGTGATATGTAGATATTCTGATACGGTCACAGATGCTCTTTCCTCACTTGTACCTAACGTGACACTCCAAAGCTTAAATATCATTCATCACTGCCAGCCTTTTTACCGAGATGTTCAGAGGAGGATTGTGTTAATGGTTCATTGACCTAATATATTACAATGATACAGTCAGCCGTGGTTTGTGTATTATTATTATATATATATATATATATATATTTTTTTTTTTTTATTATATCAATCTGATTTGCTGATCACTTACCTAGTGTCAGAATGCAATTGTACTATATTCCCTCCAAATCATAACAATTCCTCAGCCGTTCTGTGATCAATGGAATGCTATCATAACATGGCATCTCAAGAGCTGTACTTCCTCAAAGTGCATCTCATCTCCTCTTCTTCCTTTCAGTTTGGGCGGTCTAATCTTTGACAGCCAGAGCAAACAAAAGTTAGCCGATCAAAAATTTCCCAGCAATATTTCATCCCCCTCCCCCCTAAACACACGGGGTCATTTTTCACCAATGTCTACTACGCAATCTTTATTTCTTCCCTTGCTGTTCTTGTTTACCCTCTTGGCTGTATCCAGGGCTTTCCATACATCTCTCTAACAGATAATACCTGCCAAAATCCAATTTACTGGTTTTCTCCTCAATGTCAAAGCTTGTAGGCAGATGGCTTTGGTCTTAAGATAATAATGATCACATCTCTCTTGCTGCCGGGCCGGATTATGATGTTTGGGAGACTCGGCAGGAGACTGCTCCAAAGCAAAGACTGTTTTAATGACAGATCTTGATACTTCTCCAGAGGAAAGATCTCAATTCATGTAGAGGGCACTTTAATGGTTAAATAAAGCAGTATGGATTCATCTTATAGGATGTATATGCCCTCATCCCATTCTAGCAGGGAGCATTTTCAGAGTCTTGCCTGATTAAAGACGTTGAGGCAGTAATAATTCGTCAGAGTTTGTCATATGCGTGGGTTCTGTTTGTCGTGAACATGTTGTTTCAGTCTTACTAGAGATCAGAGGAACTCAGTGAAAGGTTGTGCCTCTCTCCCCACTTGCCCCTGCTGTTTTTCAGACCATGCCCTCAATAATTAAAAAGCGCTCTATTTGTGGCTCAAAAGCAACCAGTCAGTCAAAGAAAAAAGCGTTCCAAATGTCTGTAAGCGCAAACCACCTCTTTATCAGCACAGTCTTCGTTAATTACAGTCAACTTGATTATATAACGTGACACTCTGTGAGTGCTACAGGATATTTAATTAAAAAAGTATGCTAGATTTCTTTTTTATTCCTCAGGAATTGACTGGATTTTGAATAGTGAACAGTTTTAGAGTTTGATAAGGACAAAAGGATAGAAAGGTGGTGTTTTCTCAGGGTTGGTGATGGACTTTACAGGAAAGCAGATCTCCAGGAATAGGATTAGGCATACAATAGATAGATAGATTTAAGTGGTGGTGCCTAATTTTGGATCCAATCATCAATCTTTGTTGCCATCATAGCTGTTTAAGCAGGAGGCTTTTCATATCTCTCACTTGTCTGGCATGAAAATGAGAATCCTTCTGATCTGTCGAGTGGTTATGACTACTGTTAGACATGGGAATCTGTAAATCCCATTTTAATTGGCCCACAACGGTAGCCTGTGAATTGTGCTCATAAGGTAGCAGAGATTTGGAAGGCTATTCCTCTTTTGGACGACATGAAAATCTGACAACCCTCATCTTGACTTATAATTATGGTTTTATCATATCTGCTGGAATGAAAAATTACCCTTTTCTTGGACAAACAAACCTGAAGAGCTTTGTACCTGGCGGCAGCTGCACGCTTGAGTCACTATTTGAGAAGAACCAATGGGAAACCCGGCCGACGGCATTCGGTAGCACATCTGCAGGCTACTGTTACGTTTTTCGTGTTGATCTGTCCACAGAATGCTCAATGACCACTTTCCCGGGTTGCCTGGTAACTGAAGATTCCTTATTCTCACAGTGTAGCTGAAGCTACGTATTTATAAGCATCAAACACCATTAACAGATGGTTGATTTCATCTGGCCGTGTTTTACGCATTTCTTTCCAACAAATGACGTATGTGTGCAGCTGTACTGATTAATCAGACTTGTGTTTCAGGTCAGCACATTTCTACAGGTTAGAGGAAACAGGCTACTAATTGCTTGAGGGGAAATGAAAAATGGGCATCTTTTATGTTCCAGAAATATACCACTGCTGCTCCAGCCTTTACTGCCAGCTGTTTTTCTGTTGAAAGATTTTCATAATTGTGAGCTAGTAGCAAAGCTACTAACTTTTTAATTTGTTTTCATAATTTAATTTGTAATTCCTACGACCTACGACCCAGTGACGGGTAAGTTTAGGGGCGGGGTTAGGTGTAGGTCATTCGTACAAATACGAATTGGAAACACGTAAAATGCGTACGATTTAACAAAAATTGTATGAATTCCTACGAGTAAGGTTGTATGAATTTATACGAATCAGCCACCCTTGTAAAATATGTATGAATTACCGTGAGATCGGGTTGGAAAAACTCTATATTTTACTATACTAATATTCTATTAGTATTATAATTCTAATTTAATGTAAAATCACAATCTCACATTAATTCATAATGATTTTACTATCTGACTAATTCATATTGTATAACCTCACTTGTATGAATTTGCATGTTTTGTGAAAAATCATATGTATCTTATGACGTGGCAAATTCATAGAATTTGTACCCTAATCTCACCCGTAAACATATCCCTCACTAAAAAAAAGAAAGGAAAAAAAACACAAATGAGTGAGGTTATATAAATTTGTACCTTGTAAAATACGTATGAATTGGCCATGAGATATAATTAAATACCATCTTAGTCCTTTGTTAACAACAAAAATGCAAATTAGTGGAAATTTCCCTGCTGAAAAAAACAGCATATTGCTGTTTGCAGCTGGTTTCAGATGGTCCTTTGCTGGTTCGTGCTGGTCATGTGCTGGCAAAGGGCCTGCATGAATCATCTAAAGGACCAGCCTAAACCAGCATCCCAGCTTCAAAACATACCTAACAAGCATACGTTTGTTCATCAGGGTGTATTGTCATGCACATGCATATTATGCGTTCAATCTATAGGTATGTGTGTAGGTGTCTCTTGCTATAGTGACACTACTGGCTTGGCATGAATAGTACAGCATTTTAAGCAATTCCATTGTTAGCAAATATTTGTTGTTTAACTGTACCCTCAAAGTAGTGGTGGATTTGTGGCTCTCATTAGCATTAGCATTCCCATTAGCATTATTAGCTTGCTAGGTTTGTTAGTCTTTCTGCTTTCTTCATCACTTATCCATCACTCTATATGTATACTAAATTTGTTTACCTCAGAAACACAACACGCTTCTCCAAAATTTGCAAGCATAACTCTTGTTGAAGGTTTGATATATTGTGATGTTTCGATTGCCGAAGTTGAGTTGAAAGACATGATGACCTGTTGCCGCCTCCGCTGTTATCAGTCACAGATCTGAAGCTTTACATGGTCCAATCTCACCTGCGTAAACCCAGCCCTGTAATTGCGTACTGTCACACTTTGCCACATCACTCCTCTTCAGATCCAGCTCTCAAATTGGAATGCAGTGCAGAATGGGATTGAGAGGAGGCGACAACAGGGACAGTGGCGATTTTGGCATGAAATATCTACGTCCGGGAAGGTCACAGCAGTCATGGCCTCATCTGTCAGCCGGGTTTTCGGCTTCAGTCTAATGCTGGCCCTTCATAGTGAGCCTGAAGGCAACAAATGAACCTCCATCAATCATGCTCACCCAAGCTTTAACTGTTCCTGTTGCATCGAAGGTATGAAGGAGGTACGAATCAGGAAACGACTTACCCTTCCACCTGTGGCTGAAACCTCATCCACAAGAAATACAGGAGAAATGGAACCATTTTGCACCATTTCGCTAATAAAGAGCCACATGAAATATTTATGTCATAAAGGGCTACATTTAACCGTTGATCAAACCGGGTCGGGATACATTTGAAAGTAATAGACATGCTGTGTCGTGGTATGTGTGCTGTGTGTTATTTAGTGGTTGGGAGATGAAAAACACTGCTTGGGGAGGTAGAAACAGCCTGGGCAATAACCCTTTTTTATTAGTGCAATTTATCAGATGTGTCACATGACTCCTTTATACCTTTTCTTTCAATACTTGCCATCTAAAATGTCAAAAAGCAAGAGCACATGGGTCAGTGGCATGGCGCATATTCTTTTCTTTATTTCCTTCTTTACATTTGTTTTAAATGACCCATTATCCATACCTGTATACAGTGTACTGATCTTTCATGAATATGGTTCAATGTCTGAATAATATAATTGAAATGATTGGAAAGTAAAGTAGTCTGCCCTTTTTTTTTGTCTTTTTTTATAAAACATAAGTAATATTTTAATATATTTCTTATGATGTCATGTGGTGCAACCAACAAGTGTTTTTTCATCAAGTTAAAAATATTAGATAATTTGATAATTTGGAGCAATGTTTACAAAACATTTATGGTATTAAGTTTATGATATTAATATTTTATGATTTATAATGTTTTTGTGTAGTATTTGTTTTAAGAAAAATAAATATTGATGGTTACACAACATGACATAATTTTTACAGACATTGTATTAGGACTGAAAGGTTCTAAAACTATATTGCATTTTTAGTTTTGGTTTTAATAACTATTTTGAAATGATTTTTCAATTAAAACATTCAACACATTAGGCAGAAAGATTTTAAATATAAATTGGTTTATCGAATCGGAAACCCAGACCTAAGGCACTGAATGAGAAACGGGTCTATGCAGGAAATAAAAGGATTGTGCATACCATATGCTAATGCTACTGTCAGTGTTTAACTTAATGTCAGGTCATATGGCGATCGATAGCAAGTAATGAATATACGACCCAACTTCTGTGTTTTCTTGGAAAATGACAACAATGTAAATACAGAGCATGCATTTGAATAATGTAAATTAATGTAGCACTACACCTTCAGTGCTTTGCTGTTTGAGTTTGATTCAGCAATGCATTAATTACCATAAATACATATTTATGCTTTTTTCAGGCTATGAGGAATAAAAAAAGTCTCCCCAGCCGAATATGGGATTTTCAAAAAGGTAAGCATTTACTTTCATTAACATTTCAAAATGTAAAATGGGGAGAATCCTTGAAGCATTTGGATCCAAGGAATTTCTTGGAATCATTCATCTATTCCATTTATAGCACTTTCTGAAAGGAAGTATTATTAAAGCAGTCTGAAAGTCCATTTAAGAGAGGCCAAGTGCCTGGATTTCAAAAATGCAAAGGTTGGATGGTTTAATCTGCTTTTGTTTCATATTACTGCATGACTGGACTGACCATATAGTTCTACATATCAGGAAAACTATATTGGGTATTAGAGAGACTTGTAGTGCTCTTCAAGTCCATTTCTTCTGTGTCCAAAAAATCTTTGAAGCAAGTCCAGTTTTCTGCTCTGAATGCTCCAAAAGGATTACATGCGAGATGCATATTTCCACAGCTTGTCATTTTCAGCTTTTCACCAAATGCATTTTTTTGCAGCCAAGGGTTGTGGATAACATACTTCTGAATTTTTCAATTAAACTTCCAAACCTAGAGTAAGAAACGTGTAGTGTTGTTTTTGTTATCGCTAGAACCATCTTAACTTCACGTCATTAATTACTCACCTTCATGTCATTTTAAACCCTTAAGACCTTAATTCATCTTCAGAACACAAATTAAAGTATTTTTGATGCAACCTGAGAGCTCTCTGAACATCCATAGATGTCATGAATTCCAGCTCGGAAAAAAGGAGGCACTCCACCACAAACTGTTGTATATGTGCTCCCCTGTCTGTTTCTCTGTTAAGGACTCTTATTGTGAAGTGTTTGTTACCCATTGTTCTGTGCTTCTCTTGCTTTGTTATTGTTTGTTAATCACCGTGAATTTTGAATTCACGAGTTCGCATTTCCTCAATGAAAGTAAAAGCATGTTTGGCGAGCTGTCAAGGACGAGCCGGGAGTTTGGTGAACCCCAAACCCTAGTAACGAGAGCCCGAAATGAGGGCGTGGCTTGGAGTCTGGCTCGAACCCTGCGTGCCCCTCGTGGAAGGAACAAACGGTGGAGAAGGGGAGGCAGAGGGAAAAGCAAAAACGAAATGTGGAAGGGAAGGAAACTGGCCTATTTATAGTGGAGAAATAGGTACTGATTGAAGATTGGTAACAGCTGATTTGAGTTTCTTACTTCCTTTTTTCTCGAAATCGGTTTATAAACTGCATTTTACGAGTTTGCGCTTCCTCAATGATAGTAAAAGCATGTTTGGCAAGCTGTTGGGGGTGAGCCAGGAGTTCGGTGAACCCGAGGCCTAGTAACGAGAGCCCTAAATGAGGGAGTGGCTCAGAATCTGGCTCAAACCCGGCATTCCCCCCAAAAAGACTTGGAGAACAGCTGCCAAATAGGCGCCCAAAAACAGCGAAGAACAGAGAGAAGAGAGGGTGGGTGGTGGGGCCTCTGCGGAGGCTTGGGTGACCTCAGCTCTGAAAGGTGGCCTCTGCAGGGGTGGGAGGAGAAATAAGGGCCCTGCAGAGTTGCTCGGCGGAGGCGGGGAAGGGACCTCTTCGGAGGTAAGCGTCCTCAGCTCAGGCGGGAGGTGGCGACCGCTGGTTTGAGAAGGAAGGGGTAGGGAGCAGCAGGGTTGGGTTGGGATGATGCCTCAGTGGAGGGGTTGGCCGGAGGCCGGAGCGGGAAGGCCTCTGCGGAGGGGATAGGAGAGGCGTCTGCAAGGCTGGCTTGGGAAGGAGGATAGGAAAGGGTGAGCGACATTAACTTTATAAACAGTACACTTATTCCAGTACTGCGCCACAGTACAAGTTTGAGGGTAAACAAATGCAGAACCTGATTTTGAGTTCATCTTGTCTCAGGGTCAACCCGGAACTACATTGTGATTAACAAATCAGATTTGAATAACCAGTTTATAGTTTTTGGCTTACAATCAGTGTTTTGTGCTTGTACCTCAGTGTCATTCATCTATCATTAAATATGAGTTGAATTTGGGTTCAGAAGTTGGAACACAAGTCAAAAAGTGAAAGAAGACCTAGCTGTAAGCTCTCATAACAACTCCAGACTTTCTTCAACTTCCTCAGGCTTTGTTATGGCTGAACAGCATGATGAGCAAGACATCGGCTTTTCAAACCAGGAGGAAAGGCGGTTGTTTTGGCAGTTGGAAAAGTCAAGCATGTTGTAAGCGGTTAATTACGCCCATGCTTCAAGTCCACCGGCTTTCCCCTCCCAGAATAAATCAGTCTGCTCCTGAGGAATGCACACGAAAACAAGGGAATACTGGAACAAGGTGCTAATCAATCCTGCCGACTTAATTACGCTTTCCATCTTCACAGGTGGAATTAAACTCCCCAGCCCTTTGACTCCCCACCGCAGGTGAACAAAAACACATTCGAGTCAACAGCCTTCTGATTGTCCCTGCGCAATGTTACGACTGCATTCACGCATCTATCTATCAAACGTGAAGCTTGATGAAAGGGAGGAGACTGCGTAATTAATGAAAACCACAGGAGTCATTTTACAGTTCTGCCATCTTGTATCCGACAGGAAATGAAGTTTAAACTCTTGTTAATTCACCTTGACAATCTGTTACTTCCCACTGTTTTTTAGATTTACTCTAGACGCTGGATGTGGTGTCTCATGTTGGATCCACAGGATGATGAAAGAAGGTATAGGGAGGAACATTCTGGCACACCAGTTTACGGATCCATTTCGCAGTAAGTCAACAGCAATCGTTCTGTTTTCAGCTTCATACGGAAACTTTGCATTCCATAGAATCGGTATGGTTCTTTCTTGTATAATCTTTAATCATATTTAAGGAGATTATCTTTCTAAAATTACCCCAGCCCCCTCTGACAGAAATGTGAGGAAGCGTCTTGTTTGTCTCATTTTTCAGATTTGCGTGTGGTTGTTAGTGGCTTATAGTGAGCATTCAACATTTGCACAAAAGCTCAGGAGAAATGACATCACGACAAAGGGAAAAAAAGGCCCAGCTGCCACTTGATGGCATTCAAGTACAGTGCACAGATGTGGGCTGCAGTACTGCTGGTCTCGTTTTGCTTTTGCTCTCATGCAGAGACAAAAACACGAACGAACAAGAATTCTCTTCATGCTTATATATGAAATTGTGGAAATATATTCCAAACAGAGTTTTTGGACATCCTTACTGAACCTTGCACCTGTTCTTGTGTTCTATTGGTCGGATAATGAAGCAGTCCCACCCCAAACTTAAGCATTATTGATTGACTGGCAATACATTGGACATTACAGGATTTTTGTGGACTACATTGTTGTGTATAGCAATACTGTTTTTTTAATAGGGCTTTTTAAAGTAAATCCCACAGGGTTTAGTAACTATTACTTGCTACAATCATTCACATTAAATGTAATTCTCCTTTTTTAAAATATATCCTGTGTATACTGCAAATAGCATTTAATATAGCTGGACTTAGACTTGGTTTGGTTTTAGATGCTTGAAACGGTCTATTTGTATGAGATTGAGGTTGATCTGCTATTTTATGGTTTATAAGTTGTAACCGTATCCATCCACTTACATCTTAATGTAGTGAACGTTCTGACTGATAGTCTGTTAGCATATCCTGGCTCCACTAAATTGAAAGATTTACTGCTATGATGTCTTTCATAATCGGTAATATTACAATAATGGTCCATCCATTGCTTTTACATCAAGACCAAAGAACTACACCTCTCAATTTAATATCAGGTTTCTTTCAGCCAGCGATAAACACGTCTCATACTCTTGGCAGCAGTAGTTTCAGTGTGAAATGATCTTCCGAGAACAATTTCTCAGTCCTCTCAAAGAGGAGGTGCTCTTCAGTATCTGTGGGGATGACTTGGCAGCCCATTGCACCTCTTTTCAGGAATTTTTTTGTGGGAAGAGATGCTTTCACAAGGCGTTTTCTTTTTGTCACATCTTAAAAGGAGAACAAGAAAAGAGAAAAGTGGAACGAGAAGAGGTGCATATATATATATATATATATATATATATATATATATATACGCACACACACACACACATACATGGGGATGTATATATGTATGTATGTCAGAGAGGAAAAATGACAGAAACAAAGAGATAACAATGCTACTTGGCATGCTAGCATGCAGTTCTCCTCAGATGCACGTGGGAAGCCAATGGAAGATGTGCACATGCATAAACATGAAGGTGCGTCAGGTTTAATTAGAATATCACAACGCTTAAGAACAGGGGAAAGGAGCAGAGGAAAGGAAGTGAGATGACTGCTGGCCCGGCCTGCTTCCCAAGGTGATGATGTAGAGGATTGTGCAGAAGACAGCGGGAGAGAAGAAAGAGAGAGAGATTGTGGCAGAGCGATGATCAGTTTGTGCAAGGTCTGCAGTAATGCATTATGGGAAATAATGGAATGAGTGGGCTATAATGGTTTGTCAATGAGACAAAGCAATAAAAGCAGAACATAAAAAGAAAATGCTGCAGCCTAACAGTTTATAATGCCAAACGTATTGGCAAACTTATTATTATGGCTCAGATTCATAGAAATCATGTGTGAATGTACTGCTATAATAAATATTTTATTGTTAATTATTTATAAAATTTTATAAAATGACAATTGCATGCATAATGACATTAATTACTCAGTTCTTTTTTTTTTATAAAACAGATAAACGTGGATTGGGCTAGATTTACTTTATTTACACATACGATGGCAATTTGGAAATGACATGTAGAGTCAGTTGTGCTAAAAAAGTTATTGCTATCACATTTTAAATTAACATACCACCTACACTACACCTAACTGGTGCCATGACATTTTAACTTGCAAGTTTTGATGGTGACTTGTGTGTTCCCAGAACTTGTGTTCTAGCTGCATTTTAGTCTTGATTTAATACAGCATGTGACACAGTAGATCATGATATGCTATTTTGAAGACTCTAGTTGGGTTTCGGGGGCCTGTGCTGGAGTCATTTTGCCTCTTACCTCAAGGAGAGCTCAAATCTCTTATGGTGTTCCGCAGGGTTCCATTTTGGGCCCTCTTCTTTTTTGCTTTATGTATTAAGGTGACCAGACATGCCACTTCCCGGGGACATGTTCGGCACAGGATTCCTAAATTGCCTAAAATAACCAGGTGTTGGTTGTTTCCACTGAGCCGATCGGTCGATGTATGACATCAAAGTACTCCGAGAGCAGTTTCGAAAGCTTGAAGCCGTCTGCTATGCTCTCTAGCTCTCGTGGTACTTTGAAGAAAGGAAAAGGGACAGAAACATAGGCAATTTAAAAATCTTGTGAAGAACATGCTCATGCTTCCTCTAGGTAATATTATTCAGAGACAGAGCTGGCCTAAACTAAGTGCTTCACATTGCAAGTGCATTGCTATATCATGTGCTAATGAGCAAGCTTATTATGTCACAAAAGCCATACATATTTAACTGGTTGTGTCATACAAACGCCTAAATGTATGAGCAAATATTAGAGCAAAAAGCAAATAATAATTTTAGCATTCTCATTAGCAGTATTGATTCAAAATATTATCTTTCACAGCAGTAATTCATTTAAATAAAATTAGAATTTAAATGAGAACAGACACAAACATGGATTGAGCAACAACTTAAATTGCAATAGCTTAGCAGTTAAGAAAATACATTTGCTTTTCTAGACCATTAAAGACCAAGAATGTACAATACATCATTAGTAAATAAAAGCAAAGTAGCCAAAGGCAAACATGTTTGGTAATCAGGGGAGCTGGCTTTCTCGCTGGCTTGTTAACAGCAGTGGAATCCTGGGCTGTTGCCAAGAAAAAGTATCTGCTCAACTTGTGGGAAATAATTGGAGGTGATGGTCAGGTTTGTTAGAGCGCTGCCACAGTGCTGTGACTCATAAAACCAGTGCTTGTCAACATACCCATTCTCTCTAGCTTGCGAAGCTTTTGTTTTCAAACTTGCAAGGTAAATCCCAGGAGAGATACAGTAGAGCTTAATTCTGCGATACATTCTAATGAAATTCATTGGCTTTTTTTTACTTTAAAGTAGTTTTTGCTCATGGGAAACATAGATGCTTTTAATCCAATCATCTAGGCTTTAAACATTTTTTTTTCTCTCTCTCAAAACAGAGATAGAGTTGTTTAAACATTACTTGTAGCATTGAGGTAAATATATCCATTGAGGCATTCATTATGGCTATTAAAAGGACAAACACTGATATACAAACGTATATCAAAGTGTTTTAATGTTACACAAAACTCAGCGGCCTCCTTACATAAATATATCTCCTCCTAAAAAAATGAATTTGTTGATCGTCGCAGCTTATTAAGATGAAAATATGGAAAAGTTACCTTTTATGGCGCCATCATTTGTTGCATCAGTTCGAAACAAACAAATGGAACTAAAAAAAAAAAACTGTTGGTATACACTATCTTCCAGTTTGCTGTATGCTACCCAAAAACATTATCTTAGTCTTAAATATTTATTCATGATATCAGTCTAAATAGTTTTCTTGTTCTGAATCTTAATCCATTTCAAAGTCCCTCAAGGGGAAGTCATTTCACTTGGCGGCCATCTTGGCTATATCCGCAAGTAGCTTTTTATGTTCAGCTAGTTCAAAATTATTTACTTGAATATGGAAGGATTAAAATCTCCAAAAGTGTTTCTTAACATCACATTTCAAAAACATGTTTAATTTAAATCTGACAGGAGTATCACAAATGCTAGAGCTAACATGTTCATATCTCACAAAAGATAACTGTTTTTTTTTAGCTGAATGGCTGCAAAACTGATTTCTCACATTTGCTTTTCTCTTAAGAGTGCTCTGTTTCATCTGTATCCTGTTTCTGGAATCAAATCTATAGTTATGTTAACTCAAGGCAGTTTATTCTTCAGTAACGAGAATATTGTGGAGTGCTGTCAGTATGGACGCATTTGTGAAAACAAGCCTGTTTATTTCTTTTGAGACCTTAACAGCAGCAGTTTGAAGTGCCAGTTTGCATTCAAGATACGAGTGCCACGGGGTGATTTAAAGTGCTGTGTAATTACGTGAAAAAAACAGAAATAGAAAAAAAAAAAAAGAAATCAGGACGCTCACGTCTGAAATCACTATTATTAATATGTGAGCAGTTTCAAATGATGGGAATTAAAAGCCTCTTCTAAGCACCATTTGAAAAAAAAAAATGACGAATACATTCACAAGTAATGGCTTATTAAAAATACAGCAGCAAGGGAAATAATTGGATGACGGTACAAATGGGAAGGAATGTGATGAATGGTAAGTTAGAGTAAGGAGAGAAATATGGGAGCTTGTTGGGAATTATTTAACTTGATCCACAGTTGCCTTCGTTAAAGTGGAGATGGACATTTCCGTTATTGCGAAGGAGGAGAAGGAGTGATGGTGGACTCGGGCAATGAAAGGAGATGTGTAGAGATTTTCTGTCAACTCATGATGAAGCTCATGGTCGGTAATGAGGCTTTAGCAGGTGCGGTCTTCATCGTTGGAGAGCCCCCGGAGAAAAGGCCATTTGAGTCATTTGGGGGTTGGACCACCGCTCCGGGAAATTACTGATTGATGGATAGTTGGTGTCGCACACAGCTGGATCTCCAATTTAAAGCCATCAGGTGTTCTACAGCACTGACTCTCAACTTTGCTTCAGGACAGTTTTTACGCTAGACATGAAGTGACGACTTGTCAACCAAATTAATTTCTGCCAAAAAAACTAGTATGATTTGCTGCAGAAGTTGAGGTGTTTTTTTTCCTCGCTTTCCTCTATTTTTTTTTACCATGCCCAATTATCCACCTTATTTTTCCACAGGTGCAAGTAAGCTAATTTTTGTAAATGCGCAATAGTGATTTATTAGCTGAAAAATGCAGTAAAGTTATTGCTGTCAAACGCTAAATTGTGATTAATCTCATCCAAAATAAATGTTTGTTTACATAATATCTGTGTGCGCTGTGTATATTTATTAGTGTATAAAGACACACGCACAGCATATATTTTGAGAATATTTACATGAATGTACTTGTATATATTTAAACCCATATACATTATACCATATATAAATATATTTAATAAACAAACATAAATAAATGCGTGTGTGTGCTTTTAAATACTCATAACAAATATACACAGCACACACACATCGATTTTGTAAAAATATTTTATAAAATGTATCACAATCACAATCATTTCTTCGATATGCGTACGTATGATTCACAGAATGATCGTACAAACAGAAATCGCACGTACATGTCTCTTTTAGATGTGAAATCTATCAATTGCAAATGATCTTAAACTTACGAGATCCTTGTAAAAAACCAATTAATGTCATTAACATATGACATAGCACCAATCATCATAACATAGAGCAGCGAGCTGTAAGAAAAAGCTGCAATTCTCTGACAATAAAAAGTGCGTATGTTACATTCCAAAGCATTATTGGGTGGTTGCTTTTGTGTGTTGCCCTTGTCTCTTATTTCAGGTCCTTCGTGGTCCCATCCATTGCTTGCTGCTCCTGATTGGTTGGCTCATGTTTAAGTATGCCAACCAATCACGTCCCTCCATTCTCCTGCTCAGAGCCGGGACGTGATGCTAAGCATGTATGCACGTTTCATAAAAAAAATCAAACCTACATTAAAAGTTCCTGAAAAAAGTAAAAGAGATTAAAAAAAGAGTAACATAACTAGATGTTTACCATTTAAATAAAATATGAATAGCCTAGTGTTTGACTAAAACTAAGGGTTAAAATAGCAGCATAAACTATTACCTCCACCAGTCCTGTCTTAAAATCGGCATCATTTATGTACATAGAGAGATTATTTCTACGTTGTTTTGTTCAATCTCAGTGTGCTGAGGGGAATACGTTAGTTGCATATAACAACAAGTTTAAGATCAAGCGGAACCCTCAGTCAGCCGGTTGCTTAAGCAGTGTTCAACGAACGTGCAAGCGGTAAACAGTAATTCCACATGGCTGGCGATTGTCACATAATGTAATTAATATTCATGATCCAATACGTGACCGGCACAGTAAACGTCCTGACAGAGAGTAAACATCCCGAGGAGAGAACACATGAACAAAAGACACAGTTGTTGCAACAATGATGTATTAACTCTTATGTGTTAAAGCAAAACGACGTTTCTATGGCATGTAATTAGCTTTCTGCAAAAAGGTTTTATGCTTTAACATAATTTCATTACATATGTCAGGGAGGCTTATATTTATGCAATTAGAATTACTTTTTAAAATTAGTGTGTGTGTATGCGTATTTACACCAGCCAGACCCTCCTAGATTAAATTTTTGTCCAATAACTACAAATATACACTGTACATATTTAGTAAATACAATACTGAGTGCCATTTCATCTCATTGATCATCTGATTCTCACATCCCAGCATGCTTATATTTAATTAAAATGGTCTGACTTGACACTTTTATTGAATTTCTTAGCCCATCTTTCATGTTTGCATACTATCCTCATATATATTTGCTGTTACTCTTTCAGATGCTGCCATTATGAATGCATGAGGGCTTTGTTTCAGCTATGATCCAATTTTAATCAGGTTATAATCAAACAGTATGGACGAAAATCCCCAGAAATTCTCTAAGGTACACAATTATTAATGCAACAAAGCTTGTGTATAGATAAATACACAAGCTTTCGTGCCCACTGTATTGCCCACTGTATTGCTGTATTCCTTCTTTGGTCCATTAATCAGTTTGCAGTTTATCCTGGTGAATGATAAGGAGACTAAAATGTTGATTCACTTCCCTCTCTGGTTGAAAGGACCAACCTTGTAAGTACAGCAGTCATTGCTCAAAGGAGATGAATTTCATAAGAAGCTGTCCATCAAGCGCTCCTCTCGCCTGAGGTATTTCACACATCAATTTTTAAATCTTATGCAGTATAAATTGGAGGTCATACCTAAATCGTTTGCAAAGAATTTTACCCCCTGGGGTTGAATTAATTTGTCTTCGTTTACTTTATAAATTCAACAAGATGCGGAAAACATTGTTTGTGGCTAAGATAATTTGATCTTACAAGCTACTTTGAGTACTCAAATATACTCTTTGTATGCATGCTGGTTTCAAATGGTTTTGAAAACATAATCTTTTCTATATACGAAGTTTAGTGCTTCTACAAATGTGGCTTTGTAAAAATGTGGTCTAGCTAAACACACACACACACACACATACACACACAAGCCATCCAAAACTTCAAAACATTTTTGAAGTGGGTAAAAAAATTAAAAAGCAGAAAAATAAAATGTGTGAAGCAGTAGCTGTTAGTAAACAGCCTTAATACATCCAGGCCAGTAGGTGTCAGTATAAAATGTGAAAACCACTAAGATCCAATCTGAAAAGAAACATACTAGTAGTAATGTCACAGTACAAAAATTTCAGTATTCGGTACCAATACCAGTGAAAATCCAAGGTTCTCTGTACCAATGTCGGGATCAAAGCAAAACACAAAAACACTTTATGCTAACAACGCTTATGCTAACGATTAACTAAGCAAATAGCAATGTTTGAGGTGTTTTATAAGGTTCGATGTATTTCCTCCTTTTGACATAAACCTTCGCTGAATTCAATAATGTCCTTTAGGACAAAGCTGTCAAGGTAACATACAATAAAAATACTTCTTTTATATCTTAAATTATAAAAATTATAATTATAAAATTTTTTATTTATTTATTTATTTTTTATTAATGAGTTCGCACGACACTGCACCAAAAACAGCACACGTGCCATGTTAATGGAAAAATTCTTATATGTATACTAGGGCTGTAACAAAAATCATGGTTCGTTTTGATACAATACAGTTCGGTATGTTTTTGATACAGCAAAGATAAAATAAAAAAAGAGAATTTCTTTTTTTTTCCCACATAAACTAACATAAAGTACGTCTTGGAAAAGTGAGTCTTGGATGGTATTTATTGATTAATTAAAATGTAATAAAAAGTAGATTTGAGCCGTTTTAAATCCTGAAAGCTGAGCGTCGCGCGCACCATCCTCTGACATCCAGGGCGCCGGGACAATCCGCGTGGGAGAAGACCACAAGGGAGAGATCCACAATTTAATTTCGTGGTTAATGTGTCACCAAAGGCTTAGGGGCCGTTCACATGCATGTTCACATTCACATCTTTATTTTCAATAGAGCCGCACAGTTTAAAATCAAAAGAAGAAATGTTTTTATAACTGACAGAGCCTTCATGGTTGCCTAGTAACAGCAGAGGCTGCAGAAGCGAGAGCGCCCAAGCACTTCGAAACTGGTGGAGGAAGTGACGCACCTGGTGACGCACCCCTAATATATACATACTGTACTTTATATTGTAACTCTTTACTGTATAGCAGTAATTGTCTTTTTTGTGTCATTATACATATATATGGTATATTAATTAATATGAATGAACAATTTGTATTAGCAGTAGCAGATAGTAAACAAACTTCATTCATCCAGGCCAGCAGGTGTCAGTATAAAATCCAAAACTACTGAGATCCAATGTAAATTAGGATGTAGTAGGCTCACATTTAAGTATTTTATCTTGACCAGAACATATTTCTGAAAGTCTTTTATGATAATTTTATAGAAAACATGTTTTTAGAGATGTTTGTGACCCATCTGTTCTGTTAGTAAAGTAGTTCAGTTAATAGCTTCGCCAGTTTTAATACTTACTTTTAAAAAAGAAGTACAGGTGTTTCTAGCTATTTTGAGCCCTTATTGCAAAACCTTGGAGTTCAGCTGAAGCATGATTCCAGAGTGCATCACAAATCTCTCTTTATAGTCGCATACTCTGGCATTAGGCAAATGAAGAGCTGCGAATTCTCTGGAGCCAAAATTTCCACGTTTTAACTGGTCACATGTTCTCTGGAGGTTGCCATCAGCTATTTTCTTTCTTAGCAAGTTCTCCATTTATCATGTGGAACCGTAATGCCAGTCAGATTATGCGTCTATGGTTGCAAAGCCTTTGAAAGTGCCGTGATGGGACAGCAATGTGACAAAGCAGAACATGGCACAAACACCTACAGCGCTTAAATTAAATCACTGTTCAGTGCTAGCGCTACCAAAACAAGACATAACGCTACAGGAAAACTCATGAAAACTCTATTATTCCACATCTTGCTTATGGAGTAAATACTGTAAGAAGTTGAGTGTAAAATGAATACTTACCCCTGGGAAACAACAATCACAAATGAGGTCTTTTTAATATCTCGATTGTTTTTTTTTTACATAGTAATGAGAAACAATAAGTCTCTTAGTTCTCAGCTCTTTCTACAGAAAGAAAAGAGTTTCATCTGAAAATGCTCCTCCAGGGTTTTTGTTGGGTCTCAGCTGTGTCTGTGCTCACATTTGGCAAAGTCTGAAATCAAAAGCAATTTTGACATTTCTCAGCAAATTCTACTAAATAGAATAAATAACTACTAAAAAGTTATGATATGTTAATTGGTTTCAAGCAGATTTGTAGCAGAAACATCTAAGACAAAGTTGAGACATTTCTGAGATCTCAATAATCTGTGCTACGCTAGCAAAATAGCCTGTACAACTTTGTTTATGCATTAATAATTATGCCATTCGTGTCTCTTTTATTTTTCCGAAGCAATTTTAAAAGAAACTTCTGAGACAAGTTAATAACTAATTAAGACATAACCAAGACCTCTGTTATCTGATTATTTTATTTACGAGAAACATCTGAGACAAGTTGATACTTAACTGAAACATAACCTTGATATTAAAACAGAATCCATATCACAGCTATAAGGCATAGAGAAACTAGCTATATCTTTGTAATACCAAAAAGTAGGAAAATAAATTATACTGGAATATGAGACTTTCAGTATCTGAGCCTTTTATAAATTAAAATGAATTTTTATAACTACAATTAAAGGTGTGTAATCTGTGTCTGTTTTTATTGCACCTACATTAATACTATCCATTGATGTTCTATTAGTCTATAAGTGTCAGTTGATGGCTATACTATACATCAATTTATATCCAGTTACCAGCTAAAAGTCCCAAGTCACTGCAGCTGTATTGACTGGCAGTGTTACTTTCGACACTGAATCTGTCCGCCAGCAGACGTATTAATATGCGTGTGTGAGCTGGAAATGAAGGGGGAGATTGTACCTGGGAAGTTGATCATTATATCACTCAGTAGCACTAATAGGATTAATTTAATCTAACACTCAAGTTTCTTTTGGCCCAGACAACAGTTCATTACTCAAGCAGTCTCCTAGCAACCTCTGATTGGCCATTTAAAACGGACCCAAATAAATCAGGAAGTAGAGGAAGAGGAAGTGTCATCTCATTGCAAAATATAATTTTCCTAATCAGTATTTGTGTCTGTTTTAAACATAATAGCTGATTAGCCTTAAAACAAGATATTTGCTTGAGAAGGGAAATTGCATTAGCCATCGAGACTTGTTTTTCAGAAATACTAATACTAACACTGCTTACTAATTTTGTTTTTCATATTCATTGGCAAACTGCGTTAAGCATTAATTGAACGAAATAGGGTTAAGCTTTAAGCATGCATACAAAAATAGCGGGGAAAAAACAACCTACATTTGGATATTTCTGCCTACAATAGTGTGCATATTCATTAATTTCCATGCATTTATATTAGTCAACTAAAACTTCTGGCCTGTCATCTGTTGACATATATATTGTTTGATAGATTTCATTACTCTTTCTATTAGGTTTAGTGCCTCTGTAGAAACCATAGGGAATTGTAGCAGTAGCATATCTGCTATTGCTATTTTAAAGGTTGTTGAATCAGTCTTATGAAGTGGTTTTTGATTCAAAATTTTCTTGGGGAAGCTCACCGGGGGGCGCCCGGGAGGCGCAGCCGACTCTGGAGGGAACACAGGTGGACAGAACCAACAGATGGGAACATAATTACAGGAAATACCAAATAAGGACAAGACAGGACTAAACCAAAAATACAAAGACGGGGG
>JAUYWG010000060.1:14401331-14426901 GCA_034779775.1 Enteromius afrohamiltoni | reverse complement strand
GCAGTTCCAGAGCCCGCTCCAGTTCCAGTGCCCGCTCCAGTCCGGGCAGTTCCAGAGCCCGCTCCAGTTCCAGTGCCTGTTCCAGTACGGGTAGTTCCAGAACCTGTTCCAGAGCCCGTTCCAGTCCGGGCAGTACCCTCCAGAGCCCGTAGCAGAGGACCCGCTGCAATGGCCCGACCCTCCAGAGCCCGTAGCAGAGGACCCGCTGCAATGGCCCGACCCTCCAGAGCCCGTAGCGGAGGACCCGCTGCAATGGCCTGACCCTCCAGAACCCGTAGCGCAGGACCTGCTGTCGTGGCACGAACCATCTGTGCCTGTAACGGAGGACCTTCGGCAGTGGATTGACCCTCCTGAGTCTGCCGTGCACCCCGTGCGGCCCCCTGAGTCTGCCGTGCACCCCGTGCGGCCCCCTGAGTCTGACGCGCACCCCGTGCGGCCCCCTGAGTCTGCCGCACACCCCATACGCCCTCCTAGGCGCCCTCTGGACTCTGTGGCCCCTGTGCGCGTCCCAGGGAGTTTCTCCCAAAAAATTTGGGGGGGGGGGGCAGTAAGGGGTGGGTCCTGGAAAGGGTGGGCGGGAGGGGCAATGGTGTATGGACTTTTAATGAACTGTCTCGGCCGGTGCCCAAGCCTCCATGGCCGCCTGGGGCATTCAACTCTGTGCCGTCCTGGACTGTCCAGCCGTGGCCAGCCAAAGGCCCCGATCTCCCATGGTCAGCCCAGGATCCTGACCAGCCGTGACCAAGTGACTCTGGTGTTGGTCATGACTGTTTCCCGGTTCGCCGCCAGAGCACCCACCCTCCCTCCCCCTGCACCACTGACTTTTTTTTTTCCCTTTTGGCACCCTTGTCCTAATTGTCTGTTCCTGTTGGCCTTCTGGAAGCCGCCCTTAGGAGGGGGGCTATGTCACGCCGTCCGTCGTTCCACGTTCCACATGCCTGTGCTTTCTGTTTTGTTTTCTTCTCATTACCTTGTTTCCTTGCCCAGCTGTGTCTGTCCAGGTGTGTCTCATTGTTGTCTAATTAGTCTCTGTATTTAACTGGGTTCATTTCTGTCTGTCTGGGTCTTGCGGTAAAGTTTCGTGTATGCCCGTGTCGTGAGCTCTGCGTAGCTCTCCGCGTTTTCCTTTTTGTTT
Source organism: Enteromius afrohamiltoni (assembly GCA_034779775.1). NCBI lineage: Eukaryota > Metazoa > Chordata > Actinopteri > Cypriniformes > Cyprinidae > Enteromius > Enteromius afrohamiltoni. The sequence continues at coordinate 14,425,766 of JAUYWG010000060.1, read as the reverse complement.
TCCTAGTTCAATAAATGTTCTTTTTGTAATCCTGGTTCCGAGTCCTGCCTGCCTAAAAGGAAGCGAGAGCGCAAGCTCATTCGACCGCAGCTTCATCGTAACAAAAACAAAGGCAATGACATATTTTAAAATCAGTCAGTGCAAGTTTCTTTCAGTTGAAACAGCTCAGATTTACATTTTAGTTAAATTAAGTTTAAGTTTAGTCAAGCCTTGTTTGTAAAACCGGGGGACAATATGTCCACACGACAGGGTGTTAAAGTAACACTAAACATTACAAAACATTCATAAGAAATTAATAAGTGATATGCTAGCAATTTATGTATGTTTTATTAAGTCATTTACAAGTGATTCGTTAATGATGAACTAATTATTTACAAAACAACTATGTGTTCATTAATGATTAAAAAATTATGTGTATGATATGATAAGTCTGAAAATCAGCAAATCAGTTAGAATCAAGATTTCAACATAATTAAATCTTAGGTTTCTGGCATTTCTTCTTTACAGGTCTTACAGGCATTTGGTGGGTGTTTGGTGAAACGCAACTCAAGTTAAAAATAAACCTCTCCATTAGCTAAAGGTATGAAGCAGCCTTGCTTAATCATGTTGTTGGGCACATTACTTACATTTGACTTAATGGAAAATGCCACAACTAAATATATTCAACTGATCTCACATAAATTTGAAAGGATCATTGTATGGCAAGATTGAAGGGTGGATGAAGGATGTCAGCTAGCTTTGGGATTTGTACTGTTTATTTTGATAGCAGAATGCGCTGGCTGCGCTGACAGTCCAGAGCTCACATGGTCTGCTTTGTGAAACAAAGCTCTCATTTAGTCATCTATTTTCAGCAGGGAGGGTCTGCACACATGTGGTAGGACAGGGCTCTGGAAACAAGCCCTACAGTTTGTCCACAGTCAGCTGCCAGAAATCTATGCTGCCTAAAGCCTAAAGCCCTTTCATCTTTTGTTTTAATCTCAGGTTTCTTTGTACACTGCTGTTTGCTATTATCTGGTTGTCTCACCTATTCTTACCCTGTTGTTTTCAATTTATACAACAAAAAGTGTATAAATATCCTGAAGTTGGTCAATTTAAACATTTAAGACATCTAAACTTCAGATTTATTTTTTTTTATAGTGTATTTGCACTTCACACTACAGTACACTTATAAACTACTAAGTATTAATTTATCCCAGTATATTGTGATTTCTCAAAGATATTCAGCATGACTTATATTAGCTCTCCTGGGCTCTCTTACCAGTTTCTGGTTGAGGCCTGGTGGGGCCCAGTCATAGGTGATGGTGTTGAACGTTGGATCTTTACGCGAGACCACTGGATTTGTGATGATCATGCGGTTTCGTTTATAGACCCTTGTGCCATCTCCTCCCTTAACCTTAGTGGTGAGATGGGCATAACGGGACTCTGCCAGCAGTCTCCCCACATTGCGGTCATACTCAGTGTCGGAGCTGGACACATGCTCCTCCTGACTGCAGTGGCACTGTATGCAAGCTTTCCTGCACAGATCATGGTTATAGTCTATTAGGCATTGTACCAGCCACATTTCAGCTGCAGAGGTTGATGGGACAGTTTCACAGTTTAACTACTTGAAAACACAAATCTCTATATAAATGCAAATATGCAAATGTCTTCAGTCTTTTGCAAGAAATATTTTTAAACTACTGAAATAACTTGTTTTTACATAGCCTTAATTAAACTTTTCCAAACTTATTATTTTCTTTATTCTCTAAAATTCCCTTTAAATCATATATATCCTTCGCACCAGCTCTGGCTACAGTTAGAGTTACCAGTGAGATTTCATCATACATTTGCTGCTTTTGACTGCTAAATAGGGCTATTATAAGTTATGAATGCATTAAAGTGCATTTTCCTAGTACAGGAATACTGTGTATGTTTATTATGCACATATAAATACACATACACATGCATGTACATATTTACATGTATATATTTTTATTCTTATATTTGTATATTTTATATAAATATATTTAACATATGAACTACATATTTTTCATAATTTAATACATGCATGTGTTTGCGTTTATATACAAATAATAAATATACACAGTAGTCATTTTACAGGGCCGTGCACAGACCTTTTGAGGGGCATGTGCTGAACCTGAAAAAAGGGCACCCTCTCCCTCCACCACCAAAAACACCTGGCCTTCTAGTAAAGTTAGATTTCCTAATTTGCCTCCTGGGTGGTTGTCTGTTTATTATTTGTCCTGTATTTGTGCACTCTCTTATTTAGTTTTGTTAGATGTTCATTTTCTTTTTTTCTTTACTTTACATACATGCAGATTACATTCTGCATGACAATTTTTTATATTAAATGCAACATTATTATTATTATATATATATATTATTATAACATTATTATTATTTCTTATAATATATTTTGCCTAGCTGACAAGGATCACTCAGTTGCTTTGTGTCAAACTCAAATGCAGTTACACAGCGGTTTTTAACAAGCTTATTTGTGTGCAATTTGTCCATTAAAATGGTGACATCACATTATGTCAACATCCCACCGGTGTGGTGATGCATTATATGAACATTAATAGACATTGTAGCGTCAATTGCATTAAGACAACATTGCACTTCAAACAACAAGATATTTTACCGTTACAAGATGAAGACGTTCATCTGCTTCTGCTCTATGACTCACAGGGGACGGAGTTGTGAAGTTTGACTTACAGTTTGCACGGTTCTAAGAGATACGCTTTTTTAATGCCTTTAATTTGTTAAATATTTGTTAAAAAGACAAACAAATGTAAAGGGTTGTCAACAGCAAAAAAAACAGCAAAAAACCCCAAAAAACAAAAAAGGTACTCCTCTTATCAAAGGATTACTTCATTATCAAGTAGGATGATACATTTATTCAACTATTAATAAGCCAGCTGCAGTACATGTACTAGGACTGATTTAAACTTACTTCATGTTGGATATTATTTTTGTTGTTATTTTTGTTTTTGCCCTTTATTTATGGTTTAAGTCTGTTTGTTTCATCTTGTACATAGTATACCTCACTGAGGATCAATGCCTAATGTTTGTGAGTTCAATAATATTTACATAAAAGAAAAACACTCAGCAAAGATTTGATTTTCCCCTCATCCCTTATTATAAGTATTTCAGGTTATAATGCACAAAAACATGTTCAGTATTATTAGAAGTAGTATGATTTTAATTATACTTTTTTTTCAGAAACCAATATACAGAACTGATGTAGGTTTCCCACACAGACTAGGCTATTTTGATGGTTTCAAAGGATTAAATGTGGGTTTTAATTTTGATAAACTGTTAATTAAGTGAAATGTATTTTGATTAGGGCTGTTATGATCCTGTCTGTTTTCTCAATTCACAGCAGTGCTGTAGGTGATGATGTGCAAATCCTTATGCTCTATTGTGGTGCACGTTGTTATTTTCTCATGTAAAAATAACCGCAAACAAACAGTGACATCTGTGACACTTCCATTTAAAGCACACTGCACAGCAAAACTGAGAGATGGATGAAATCAGATTAGAATGATTTATTCAAGATTTTATCCACAGTTAAAAAAGTGGCAAATAGACAAATTCTCCACCTTTAATTCTTTTTAATCCCTTTATATGCTGTTGTGTCTTTTGATTTAATTTAAAAGCTTTATGAAGCACTGTATATTGTTTTTTTCCCCGTAGTCCTCTCAAGCTTCCATTCAATTATATTGCTGTGCAATGTGTTTTCATTACTCATAATTCCTTATAATATTAGTCATATATATGTTCTTGACATACATCACTTTTCCCTGTTTGTACAGCAGAATAATTACACACATAAACAAAGTTTCTTCCTGCTTTTACAGGCCCCATGAACTAGGGCTTAACTACTGGGCCACATTATGCAGTAAAATAGATTTGTTTTCCAAAATTACAGTAATTAATAAGGTAAACAGTCTGTGGTGCCTGTGGTGTGAAAACATGGAGCCCATGGAGATTCACACAGTCATTCCCAACACATTCATATAGTAAATCCTGTGTTCCACATACACATTCAGAGAAAGGAAACAGGCGTGGAAGCCTTTTCCTCTTTTTTATGTCTGTAGTCAAGAAAATAAATTACCTCCAGGAATGTGGCTGGAACCCAGAGCAGATCCCTTTACATGTCAGACACGCTGCGCCCTTCCCTGCCAACATCTGGAAAAAAGAGAGGTAGAGGAGCAGAGCAAATGACTTTACTCACTGCACAGACATCTTATGAAACTAAAAGATTGACTCAAATTCAGAAACTGGACTTGTGAAAAATTTTGAGTTCATTAGGAATCATTTGTATCCCATAAGTTTAAAAAATGAAAAGGTACAGTATGTATTAGATGAAGCTAAACTGCATTAAATAAATTTGTTGTTTTTCCCGTCTCGCAGCTGTGTGTACAGACGAGTTTGGTGAAAAATCATCAAACTGATCAGAGCATTCACTTTAAATCACTTATCAGTACTTGAAACAATCCATAACAACAAGCTGTCAAGCATACTCATCACTCACTCAATTCAGAGGGCTTAGCATTCATCACAGAGTGTAATGTGACAAAAATAACAGCAGACAAACACAAACAGACCACAACTCAATGTGCTTCCATGGTGTTCAATCCCTTTAAATCCATCTGTGAGGCAGATACATCTGTAGACGTGTTGAGTGAGTTTCAACACCACTCAAAACTTCACAAAAGTTAAACAGGTACAGATTTTAAGAATTTTTTATTCTTAAACATTTTTAAGATTGTTTTGATATCGGTACAAGAGCTCACAGGATGTTTGATCAGAGTTTCCTCCATGACAGAGGCCCTCCAGGACTGACCCTTCCCTAAATTATCAGTCTTTGTGTACCACACACAGGAGTCACGTTTGAAACTGCGAGGATTGATGGTTGATCTCTTAAAGATTTACATAAGAAATATGTAGTTTAATTTGTAGTTTTGGTATTAGATAATTTTGTCAAAAGTAATATAATCTGTCATCTGATAGTTAACTGCCATCAAAAGGAGGATGGCTATATTGTGACAAAATCATTATGATATTAAATAAATATCATATTCTATGAAAATATTTTGTTGATTTCCTATCGTACATATATCCAAACTTATTTATTGATTAGTAATATGTGGGTTTTTTTCATCCTTACATTTTAGGTTTACAAATAGTTATCTAACATGTATCTAACATGCAGCAATAGAAAGCTTATTTACTTAGCTTTCAGATGATGTGTACATCTCAACTTATGATCCAAGGTCACATTGGTCCAGTTTTGGTTTGTAGTCTATAGCTGCATCCCAAAGCTGAAAAATACTGCCTTCAGGATGCATTCCAAGATAAGAAGGCATCATAGCACGTCGCAATATAATATCTCTTCCTATCTCAAGAGATGCCTTTATCTGATTTTTGTTCATTTTGACAGTTGAGCTTAAAATAAAGATGGCATCTAAAAGATGCATTTGGTGGTCAATGTCAAGGTTCTTTTTGCACTTTTGATGTAATTTCTAGCTAGAATAATCACTTAATTACAATTACAAGCCCGCTTTTTACATTTACATTTAACTAGTCATTTAGTAGATGATTTAGATTTAATGATCTACAACACACAAGCTGTTGTAGATCATTAAAGCATCAACAGGTACTGATTTTCCACAAGACCACAGCATTAATGACATCATACAATATTTTACTTCCAAGATTAATACTATTAGAGATTAAATAGAAACTGTGTAGCGGTCAGCTACAGTATCGCATCAGATCAGTGCACTGTAGATCCCCTGTGGAAATTTCAATCATTCTCTACCATGAGGAACAATTGTATAAACGAGGAACAATGAGGAACAATTGTATAAACTTGTTAAATCATCTAAATCAACAACATGTATGTTAGACCCTATCCATCTAAACTATTAAAATAGCTGCTTCCAGAAGTCATAGAACCTCTTTTGTCTGTTATTAATTCACCATTGTCATAAGGATATGTCCCCAAAGCCTTCAAACTAGCTGTTATTAAGCCTCTCATTAAAAAAACGCAATTTGACCTCAAAGATCTAGTTAATTACAGACCAATCTCAAATCTCTCTTTTCTGTGAAATATACTAGAAGAGGTTCTAGTACAACTCTAGTCCTCACAATTCTTCTTAGAGAAAAATGGTATCTGTGAGAATTTCCAGTCAAGATTTAAACCATATCACTGACACTGCTCTAATTAGAGTTACAAATAACCTGCTTCTATCATCTGATTGTGGTTGTTTAAAAATTGGATGACAAGTAACTTCTTAGTGTAAATTTAAACAGAGGATGTTTCTAGCATCTGAGTAGCTTTCATTTCAAGAACATATCAAAATTGCATATCTAGGAGCATATACATATGCTCTCAATCTCAAATACAGAAATGTTAATTCATGAGTTAATGACCTTGAGGTTAGACTATTGTAATGTTTATTGGGTGGTTGTTCTGCACGCTTGATAAATAGAAAGCTGGTTCAAAATGCAGCAGCTAGAGTCCTTACTAGAACCAGGAACCATATTAACCCATTTCTGTCAACACTGCACTGGCTCCCTATCAAACATATTGTATAGATTTTTAAAATCTTATTAATTACTTATAAAGCCCTGAATTGCTTAGCTCCTCAGTACTTGAGCAAGCTCTTATCACATAATAGTCTTCCATGTCCGTTGCGTTCTCAAAACTCTGGCCATTTGATAATACCTAGAGTATCAAAATCTACTGTGGGTGGGAGATCTTTTTTTCTATTTAACACCTAAACTCTGGAACAATTTACTTAATACTGTTCGGGAGGCAGACAGTTTAACTCTGTTAAGATATAGATTAAAAACACATCACTTTACCCTGGTCAGATGTAAATCTGACACACTTATACACATTTATTAATCAAATCTGTTAAAGGATTGTTATGCTGCATTAATTAGCCGGAACCAGGAACACTCCCCTAACCACACAATGTACTCGTACACACACACACACACTTTAAGTCATTTGCCCAATCTGACATGTGTTTATATTGAACTGGAAATTAGGTGCTGGGCATCCGGCAAGAGGAGAACTGACCACAACTAAGCCTGGATTCATACAAGGTATCTGTTTTTTCAATTTTTTCACAGATGGGGTTTTGGTTCCTTGCTGCTGTCACCTCTGGCTTGGTGGTGGATGTTTCCACATGATCCCGACCCCCTAAGCAGCCTGGGCAAGCATAGACACCAGTTCTGGATCCGTATCCGGCACGGTGGAATGCCCAGTGGACTTCACCTCAGAACCTTCTGACTCACTTTCTGATGCAGTGATCAACATCCGATCATCAGAGGGAGCGCCAAAGGAAACAGCTGGTAGCCCTTGCGAAAGTCCAGACTGGCTGACTGCAGAGCACCAGTGGAAGGAGGAGCCCTTGGGAAGGGAATTCCTTAACATCATCGTAAGACCAGTCCACCCCCCCGCCAGAAGTAGTGCTCAGTCTGCTGCTCTCACCAGGGGGAGCTCTAGATCTGAGCAGAGGAACGGGTACCCCGCAACTGGTCTGGTCCACAACTTCGTGATGGTCACAATGAGAACATGACTCATCCATGAAAGCCACCTCAGCGTGCTTCAAGCCCAGGCACGAGAGGCAGCGATCATGGCCATCACCTGGAACCAGAAACGCACGGGTGGAAGGGCATCTTTAAAAAGAGGTTCTACAATGCTTGATTCAGCACCAACTTTATGCTAAATTATCCAAGTGTGAGTTTCACCAGACACAGACCGCCTTTCTAGGATATATTATCAGTCACGAAGGAGTCACTATGGACGAGGACAAGGTTACAGCAGTTCTCGAATGGCCGCGCCCAAGGACCATCAAGGAGTTGCAACGGTTTCTGGGGTTTGCGAACTTCTATCGCTGCTTCATTAAAAGCTTTAGCCAAGTGGCAGCACCCCTCACGGCCATGACCAAGAAGGGACCGACCACACTGCGCTGGACCCCACAGAGTGAGGCCGCCTTCACAGATCTCAAAACCCGCTTCACAACGGCACCCGTTCTGCGACACCCAGATCCAGGGAAAGAATTCATCGTGGAGGTGGATGCGTCTAACTTGGGAGTTGGGGCTGTGTTGTCTCAGAGACAATTTCAAAGAAAAATATATTTTTGTACTGGACACAAACAACTGACACCATAGGCTTCTTTACAAAAACAAAAACCCTGAGCACGTTTTTTTTTACACCTGCAAAAATCAGTGTTTAACTATTTGTACCAACATTGTATTTCAAAGTCAACATAAAATAGCTCAGAATACTGGGTGACTTTTTAATAATCTAGATATCCACTATCTTCAAGTTTTTTGCAAGAAAATCAGCTTGTTTACATTTTGTGTTGCAAGTCGAGATCTGTTTGCAGAAACAATGTCTCCTGCAGTGGAAAACACTCTCTCACTTGGTACTGAGGTTGCACAGACACAAAGGTATTGTTTTGCAAGTTTAGCAACATGTGGATACTTGCTCTCATGACATTTCCACCATGCAAGTGGATCTGCATCTGTCTCAATGCAATCTTCTGCCTTGTATAACATCACTTCCTCCTCTATGATACTCTCAAAAGTCTTTGTCTTGTCAGGTGCACTAAAAAACTGTCCAAATAGCTTTGACATTGCAGACTTCTTCTGGGGAGGAGATTCTGGAGGATTCTGGCTTCTGGATGGCCCAGCTTCTGCTCCAACAGACTAGCCCTGCAAAAATATTTAAACAATTAAAAAAAGGTAATAGAATACATTTTACACATGATTAACATTATTTTTATTTAATCATTATTTTTAACTAGAATTTTATGAAACTGCATTTTTTTCAGAATATAGCCTTTATTTTGAAAAAAATATATTTATTTATTCATCATAAGAAATACCTGCTGTTTAGTGATCTCTCTGATGACTCCACTGCAAACGTTGTGGCACAAGGTTGCACTCAGGAAAGGTAGAGACTTAAATCTTGGATCAAGGAATGATGCTCTGTCGAGATACTCCTGAAGGTTAGGATCTGTGTATCTTTTTTCTAAGTCCTGAGTGATAGCTGCCTTGGCATCTTTTATGGTTTGACTGTCATCTTCTACAGGCTGCATGGATTTTACTATCATTGTCTTTAGAGGAAGGACCATTGACAGAGAGGGAGTTGTTTCAGTACTCAAGAGGGTGGTGATTGTCTTGAGGGGTTTGAGCAGATTAATCATTTTCTCTGCCAGGTGAGTTTACTGTCAGAAAGCACTGACAGTAAACTTCTTAACATTTTTGTCCATCAGGGCAGAGTAGATGGCAGGCTGCTGCTCCAGATATCTCTCCATCATATCATAAATGGTATTCCATTGAGTTGTGGAGTCATGTATTAGTTTGTGTACAGGTAGATTTAGCGTTTCCTGTTTGAATTTCAGGGAATGAGCAGCTGTTGTGCTTTTATGAAAAAATGTTACAACTTTTCTGACCTTACTCAACAGATGGCTTATCTGTTGATGCCCTATTGCCTTATTGGCTGCAAGATTTAGAACATGTGCAAAACATCCTATATGTGGCCCTAGTCCAGATGCTTCTTTTATGGCACTCACCATGTTCTCCGCATTATCTGTGGTGACTGGAATGGTGGTGATTGGTCTCTCCAACTTCCAGTCTGTCAATGCACTCATCAGTGCATCAGCCAAATGGCTGCTTGTGTGGCTTTCAAAAAGGAGCTTGTTTCTAAAATGGAGCTTTCCATTTTCCAGTCCAATATGTAATGAACTGTCACAGTTAAGTAACTTTCAGTTGCCCTGGAGGTCCAACTATAAGTATTCAGAGCTATGTATTGTGCGTTTGCAAGTTAGTTTTCAATTTTGCTCTGTGTTTCTTTGTACAGTTCAGGAATAACTTTCCTGCTAAAGTGAGTATGTGAAGGGATTTTGTAACGCGGCTCGAGTGTCTTAATCATATGTTGAAATCCCACATTGTCAACAACGGAGTAGAGCTGCATGTCTTTGGCTATAAAACAAGCCACCGCATTCGTTATTTTTCTGTGTCTGTCTGAATTAGCACTGAATCCCCAATGAAACACTGAAGGCAACGTGGGCTGTTTTGGTCTCACTCACTGCGTAAGTGACAAGTCATATTAGATGTATTGCCGTGAGCATACGGCACTCACATCAAACAGATTTTACATACAGTGACTGTTTTGTCGACATTTTTTTACCATCGCTGCTGTAGCGTATTGGAAACCCAAATTGATTGAGCCTTTTAACAGCATTTTAGGCTGTAAAACCGGGACCAACTGGGCTGAACATGGCTTTTTAGGCTGTGAAATGGAACAAATTATCTGCGATTTAAAGACTGTGAGTCATTTTGACAGTGGGTTGGGAACCGCAAGGGATTTTGACACCACTGGCAACACTGAGGCTGGATTGATGTTTGCCTCCTCGGCCGGCATTTTGAGTGCGAGTGCACCCAACTCCATAATTCTCATCACCTCCTCTGATGAAATGATTGCTGGAGGTGACAAGCACGGTGGTCTGAACCATGAAAACAAATCTGTAGCCGCGTCCCGCGACTCTGCTGGATGGTGCGATCTCGGAGGTGGACCCCTCCGTAAGGCAAGGCGAGATGGGAAGCCCTTCGAGATGTGCTCATTCTCTCTGGAGAACGCCATCTCACTTGTGGTCAGATTTTCTGTCACGCTTCCTCGCGAGCAGAGAGGACATGAAGGCAGGAATCAAGGCAAACTGAAATTTTTTTAGACAAAACAAAGAAAACGAGGAATATGCACAAGCTACACAGAGCAAGACTAAACAAACATGTAACGTTAACATCCGACAGACAATCAAGACATGAGGAGTGAATTTATACAAAAACTAATTAGATACACCTGGACAAAACTGGAAGTGAATGAACATTGATGAGGAAGGCGGAGTTACAAATGAGGAGCAGACTCCAGGGAGCCGACAGGTAAATAAACAGAGCACATGGCACAACAAAACACAACAAAGATCACAAGGGCACATAAGACAGAGCAAAAGACAAATACAGTTCAAGTAAATAAAATAAACAAATAAATAAATACAAATAAAGAGCCAGATCGCATAAACTGTTAATACTATTGTAATATCAGTATCAGGCAAGATTACTCACACTCGGTTACATATCTTTTAATTGGGTTCACTACAAATAAAAGTCATAATAGTTGAACTAAAGTTCAACCACTAAACTAACCACACATTAACATGATTTTACTGTACAAGCCATTTAGCTTCAACCTGTCCAAATAGGGCTACAGTGCAATTCAGCTAGGTATACATCCACGCTAAAATATCAAGGTGAAAGTCATCATAGCTTGTGTAGTATAGACCCAACTCCCAACCCAACTTTGTGATTAGATAAACGGCGATATCTTTTAATTGTGCGCTAAAAGTCTATATATATATATATATGTTTTAGACGTCATAAAATATGTAATTTTGTCTAGTTCAGATTGCTTGCGTCACTTTTGACTCAACCATTTAGCACACAGTCTTTAACTCAGCTTTGTCTTTGTCGCTCAAAGTAATTTAATAACAGCTTTGAGTTTGTCACTTTTGCCAGCTTGTGGGCCTTTCTCTGTATACTACCTGAAAATAAGGGGGTCAGGGTAAATAGGAGTTAAGTACCTAACAAGCCCACATTTCTGAATTATAAACAGATCATTAAATAATATATGGGTGAAACGATTCTTAAATGCTTTAGTTTTGTTAACAATTTTTTAAATTAGTATTAACATTATTTATATTACAATGACAATACAAATACAAAGAGAGAGAGAGAGAGAGAGAGATCTTTACTTTTACCTTTATCTCGAAACTCGCTCTAGGAAGTACGGGTTATGTCAGTTTCCCAGTTTATCTTGGACCTCAACTCTGTGCTGCCAGCAGTCCCGTTTTAGCAAGAACGCCCCGTTTTGGGGCAAAGAGATTGCCAAACTATGTGTAAATGAAATCTTATGTAAATCTGACAATATAGGTGCACTTCTTGCATTTTATGGCAGTACAGGAATCAAAACACACACACAAGTCCCCCGTTTAACAGTCAGAGTTTTAATTTGGCGTACACAAAATTTGTATCATCTCGGAAACACCTTTTTGTATAACCTCAGCGCGCACGACTCTAGTTTAATTATTTCAGCATGACTTAACTTAACGTTACCTTCTGTTCTGATCACCCGCGATCATATAATTTCTGTCATAAAGTCTGTCAAGTCGATTTATATTTTCGTTTCGGTGTATCTGGTGATATTGCTCTGCCTATTTCTGTTCTTTCGAGCAGGAATGAGACATTACATCACCTTTAGTGTGAGATTAGACAAAAGCAACAACACTGTGTCCAAAAAGTTACTCAATATTAACTGAGCAGTTGTAATGGTCTGAATATCAGCACTGCTGTGATTACAAGAGGTGTGCTGATTTTTTACAGAACTAGTTTGAAATTGCCAAATTGTACTTTTCCAAACAAAAAGTAGTTGTTTCGCAGTCTACGTTATAAAACGCGTGCGGTGTTCTGTAAAATATATAGAATAAGAGAGTTGATACAATTTCATAGTATCCAGTAGAATATCCAGTAGAATAACGTACCTTCTGTCCGCTCGCGAGCACATCCATTCTGAATCAGACAGGAGGGTCTGTTTGCAATCGCTCTCTTGAGTTAAGTTAGACCAGAGTTTGGTGCGGAGCTCCGAATGCGTTCCTCTGCCTGATTCAATGCTTAAAACTACTAACAATGACCGGAACGAGACATTACATCACTCGTGGATCTGAGATTAACACACTTCAGTCTCACATTTCATTGTTTCATGTGTTTCCTCCAAACGCCGCGTTTAATTATATGGAAAAGCAGCCAAGAGGGCGTCGACCCGACAACCCATTCAACAGTCTAAAGAAAAGTCATGTTTTCATCCACAAATGGGACCCTGGAACGCAAAATCAACTTATAAGGGTCCATTTTTTTTTAAATTAGGATGTATACATCATCTGAAAGATTTAAATTGATGCATTGTTTGTTAAGGAATTAGGACAATATTAGAATAATGAGAAAATCATTTAAAGTTGTCCAAATTAAGTTCCTAGTAAGGGATATTACGAATCTAAAATTAATTTTTTATATATTAACCATAGTAAATGTACAAAATATCTCAATCGAAACCATCTTTACATAAAATCGTGATAATTATTGCATTAAAAAAACATAAAAAAAGATTTTATCCAATACAATGTATTTTTAGCTGTTTCAATATACCCATGCTACTTAAGACACTCCAGGGTCACAAAGATGTATAAACATCATTAGTGTTCTTTAAAATATAAAGAGTTAATTTGCAAAAACAGATTTTAGGTTTTTAACAATTTTTATCTTTTATTTTAAATCTTTTATTTTCTTCATTACAATTAATCAGTATGCAGTTGGCTTAATTTGATTAGGTAAAAAAAATCTATAAAATACAGCTAACACAATAAAACATGATAACAATAAAAACATTTTAAATCAAGTATGTGATGTTTTTTGCAAATTCATTGTTATTATATAAATTAAAAAAGTGTATCACCATCTGATATTGGCTACTTTGCCAACAGTTTGGAAAATTTCATTAATTCATAATTTAATAGTTAAGAACTTCTAATTACAGGTTAAACTGAATGCATTCTACTTGATTTTTAATGCCTTGGATGTTTATGGTCAAGAAATGACACATACAAACATGTAAATATGTTTCACGTGACTTAGTTTTTTATATAGAAAACACATTGAGGCTAAAAATCCGTATTTGTGTACAGAGACATCACTTCATGAGTCTTGAATGTCTTTTTGCACCTGTGTTCATCTGCATAGAAAGTAACCATCATATTTCGGCATGACCTTGAGCAATGGATAAAAAAACGATGTGCATAATTTAGTACACACTACAAGATTTATGTGTGAACAGTCTTTACAGTGATCAGCTACTGCATCATCTGATACATAAACATACTTTCTACAGGCACCGAGTTTATCTTGAAAGAATTACATGTCTCAGTTTATTAACAAACAAACAAAAAACACAATGAAAAGAAAACAAACTAGAAAGCTTACTAGTGTCTCAAAATCAACAAAATGCACCTAAGTAAGGTGTGTCCTGGACTAATTGTAATTGTAATAGGGAACACAATGCAGACAGATGGAAATAAAAACAGCACTTGACGGGTCATAAATGTCAGCTGGAGATCATCTATTATAGATGTGATTTTTTTCTTGCAGCAGCACTTTCTCAAACTCCACAGTCAGTGACTGCATATTTCAGATTCTTCACATATAACACATGCTCATGAAGCACAGCGGTTGATTCTCCTGTCATGGTTGCACACTCGGGCACTTTGTGAGGGGTGTGAAGGGTCCTTCACATGATGATCCGTGGTTCAGGAACAGAGTCTGTGATGGATTTATGAGGCAGGACATTGGCACCGTTGACGTAGAGTTCATCATTCACGATCACATCTTCACCTAGAACTGTGACATTCTCCATCCGCACCTGACAAAACACAATCATCGTCATACAAATCACACAGGCTGTGAAAATAAATCTGCATTGTTAATCCTTTTGATCTTTTGTTAAAAAAAATAATAAAAATAAAAAAAATCACAAAAAATAAACCTTTCATTGGAGAATAAGAATTTACCTTGGGGGAACGGGGGATTATCATTATTATATTTTTCTTAAATACACAATTATTGCTACCCCTAGAATTTCTTATGAGTAAAATATCTCTGAAGTATATTTCCATTCATATTTACAATTGTGAGCACTCCAGGGAGATTATGAACTGAAGAGATTATGAAATTGTCCATCATTGGCCTCTTGTTTCACAGAAAGTCCAAATTCCTTTAATCATCCATTACAATGATAAAAAACAAAGAATATATTTCTGATGTGCTGCTTGTCTTTAAGAAAAGGGCTAGGGAAGTGAAAATTCCCATTTACATAATCTGGGCAATAATTAAGAATTTCCAGTCAGTGTTGTCCAGTGTCTTTTGAACTTTTAAAGGGTAAAAGTTAATCATAATATAATTAAGTGACTTATTAAATGAGGATTGTGTATTAGTAATGAACACTTGCTGTTATTGAGAGTTATAGAGGATCAGATGGTGATGTTTTATAGGTTAAAAATTATGCCACCACCATCATGGAGAACAGTGTTTGCTTTAGTTGGGCTCTTGACCCTTTTACTTTTGCTTTTAAGCAATTACAATGTTATTTTACAGCAGGCATATGTGTGTTGCTGATCCAAACTTTTAAGTAGAAGTTGAGCTTATTAACACCATGAACATTATGAAGTAGTCTCTGTTTGGGTTACTGACTGACATTCAGCTGTTACTGAACTACACAAAAAGTGCTATTAAACAAATGCCACCATAATCCTTAAAGGTACTGTATGTAGGATTGACACAGAGTGGTTGAACTAGGTATTGAAGTCCAAATTCAAAATACTGGAGAGGGATTTACACACACTCAAGTTGCCATGAATGATGACACCAACAGGAACGAACGCACATGACAATGAATTAAATGAAATGCACTGTATTTTCTGCCAAGCAGGCAACCTGGAAGCTGAAACACTGACTTCGTGATTGGGAGATAGATGGAGGGTGGCGCTTCAGACCAAAACAAAACATGACAATATAAACATCAGTTGAGGACTGCAACTGCGCTTTTTAAACGAGAATATCCAGGCTGTACTACTACTGTCTGCGATATGAGTACTTTTAATTAACATGTTTACTTAATGCCTGTTGAACCTAAATATAAAATATATATGTTGAAAATATACTCCTGCATATTTGATGTTGTGGGCCTATATTTCTGCTGGAGGTTCTGAACACCTTGCTTAGACACATGGCATCATAAAGTATATCAAATACCAACAGATAAAATAAATCAGTAAGTCACTGACTTATCTTATAATAAAATATTATAATGAGCAATGTTTGGATCTTCTAACTATACATTAATTCAAGCAAAACTCAAAAACAACACAAAAATGGGTCACTGAGCACAAAACCAAGCTTCTACTATGCCCATTCCAGTCCTCTCACCTGAACCCTTTAGGGTCATTCCAGCTGGAATTCTGAAATTCCAGATTTTACAGAAAAATGAGGCAAAACCTCATCCTAATATTTTTATATTTTATCAATAAGAATATGCTTTTTCAAAAAAACCAAGTTTCATGTGCACACCTGATGTAATTTCATGGAAAATATTGCTCTGAACATTGGTGTAAATTAGTTTTTTCAATTTTTGGACCTTAATATCTCAACATCCATCAGACATCCATATCAGTCTGATATCAAAGTATGTGATAGACATGGTACTGGTTGGTAATTACTTGTGCACAATGTACATTTCTTAATATTAAGCTAAAATGTGTTTTGATGTCACTTTTAATGAGGATTGTATGATCTTTGATAAATATAAATCTTTAAATGCAAATATTTAAGTGTACATGATGTATAATTCCAATAGTTACACTTTAACACAACCATATATACTAAGTATATCTTTAATTGAACTTCAGCACTACTATTGCACAAATAAAGAGCATTAGGTACAAAATTAATTGTTCCAATTTAGCAGACTTAAAGTATATCAGTTTAGTATACTAAAAGTACAACTGCAGTGCACGTTAAAGTACTATGAATATGAAAATGATACAATATGAAAATGTATCTGTAGTATACTTAGTATGAAATAAATGCATTTGAACGCATTATGCATTTTTTACTAGGGTACTTTCATGATTTAAATAGAAGTCTTTAATATTGACATTCATATAATAATTAGCTTGGAAGAAAAAAGTTCTTATTCATAAAAAAACGCATACATGAAAAGATAGTGCTCTTTGAACAGTGAAACTCACCCACTGCCCCACTGATGAGCTCCATCCCACAATGCAGGACTCCAGCCAGGAATGGGAGCGTATGTGCGCCCCCTTCAGGATGGTACAGCGCTTTACTCTTACGCCATCCTCCAGAACCACTCCTGCCCCAATCGTCACATTGGGCCCGATGGTACAGTTTTCACCGATCACTGCCGTTGGGTCCTGGGATGAGGTTACAGTTTTTTATATATTTTTAGTACATACATAACATTCTGCTTACAATATGCTTCTAGGCACGGTGTATGTTGATAGGAGGAATACAAAACACGTTTCATATTTACTGTGCATTAGAGAAAACGTACAGTGTCTTTAAACATTATCCATTATTTAGTCAATTTTTGCAATTTCCTCAGTCATGTTTTGTTAGTTCATAGGGGCTCAGGCACTTATGATGCCTAATTATGAATCTCCACTGTGAAAATATGTCTTGAAAATCAAACATAGTTTGATCCTTTCCCAATTCAAGTAAATTGATGCTCTACTTGCTGAGAATAGCTATCAAAAGAGCTGACTTGCTTTAAATTGATGCTACAAAACTTTACAAATATGTAAAGTAAGATTATTTTGTGCTACTGTATTGTGTTTACAGTCTATATAATGGATATAAATCAGACCAAACAAGAAGTAATTAATGTTGAAATAAGGAGTGTAAAATGTGTCTCACCACAAGAACGTTTCCAAGGAAGCCTGGCCCAATGCGGAGCCGCTCGGGGGCCTGCTGTCGGACAGACTGCAGGTACATGCACATGCCTGTCAGGAAGTCTTTGGGCTGGCCGATGTCCATCCAGAAACCTGAAACACAAAGTTAACAAAACAACTGTAACTGTTTAGTAAAAGCGGTTTAGTACATTTGTGGTGCATAACGTAACTGGACTGCGATTGAAATGACGCTAAATTTGTCAGTCATCCGTTTCTCTCTTGCACTGTTTTGCTTTACGCTTGTCTGGCACTCGTTCCAGCATTGTATTAACACATTGATGAAAATATGTTAGTTGGAGCAAAGAAGAGGCTCTATTTTTTGATTTTGGTCCAAAAAGTTTATTCAAGACAAACTAGATGTCCGTTATTGTTTCACATGCGTTTCCCAAAAATGCACTTAACACAATTGCACATAGCCCTGCTTTAAGTGCTACTTAGGAGTTGCTATCCATTGGTCAAATTGCTGAAAAAAAGGCACTGTCATTTTTGGAACAACTGCCTCAGATGGGATTTGCATTGGTATTGACCTCCATTGAGGAGTAGGGTTGCGTCAACCTGAACCTGAGTTAGGTCCATCATGTTCCCAAGAGCAATCCGTTTCACCTCCTATTGACAGAAACCTACCATTTCCCAGTCCTCCCAACAGTCCATCCATGCCCCAGCCTCCATCTTCAATTGTTCAGACTACAGCCACACCTCAGCGATTTGAGAATGTCTGTGGTTGTAGTCAGGACTCAGTAAAGCTGGAGCAAGGGAAACTAGATGTTCTAAAAGATATCAGACAATCTCTTAAAGAGGCCAATGAGATGAACAACAATTTTCAGAAGCAAATCATTGAACTTAAGAAGGCCAAGCTGGCTTTGGAAGAGCGGAGGCTTTCACTGGAGATAAGATTTGCTAGGCCCTCCATTTCAGTGCCAATTATCTTGCCAGATGAGTCAGGTAACATTGTTCAATGTTGTTTAATCATGAATAATTACAAGTTTTAATTAGGGCTGTCAAAAATAATGCATTAATGACGTTTTTTACGCATTTCACGCATGCACAGTGTGACAAATTATTTGTCAGGAAAGCGTGACAACAATTACCTCGGAATAACTGCACTTTGCATCAGTGACACGTGGGAATTGAAGTCTTTTACGCTGACTATATTAAAAACTGAGGAGTGTAATTTTGCGGAGGCTTGTAAAGAACAGTTACTGTCTGTTGCACGTAAGTGGGGGCAAAACAATAACCATTGGAACTGACAGTGCACGCAACATGGTTGCCGCAATTCGTCTTACACCTACAAACACATGAACTGTGTCGCTTTGTGATTGCTTTTGTCAAGGCAGCAAGTAGCAAGAGCGGCAGTGCTTCGTGTTTCGTCCAGGTCCGTTTTATCTGGGATCTCAAAGCATAACCCGTTTAATCTAGCATCTGCATATAAGCCTTCTGTTGCATGGCAAAATGTAGCATTTCTTATACAAAATGTGAGAAGGGTCAGACATCCTTTTTCCTGGCAGTCTCTGCAATTTTTTTCTTATACACATACTGAAAATTTGCCCAAGTTTATTGTGTAAACTATAATATAGGCAGTCTCATAACAAAGTATGCTGGCAATGACATAAATCAAAGCTAACAGTGTTCAGAGAAGGATGCTGGAAAATATGACAGACTTGCCCACAGACTTATATGTTGCCACAGACAGACTCTATAGCTTACTGCAGTACAAGCAGCACGACAAATGCTGACAGTATGAAAGCACAATCAACGAACGCTGCTTCTGATGTGCATACACACTGCTGACGTGTGCAGTGTGAAACCAGCGGTGTAAGGCAGCTGCAATTGAAAAAAGTTTTGATCGTTTGCTCACTTGGCGTCCCGCTAGCAGGAGCAGGTTCAGCTGAATCCGAGTAGAGGAGGAGGAGGTATCTCCAAACGCACACCGTGTCAGCGCTTCAAGTGTGTTGTCAGATTCGTCCTGCTGCCTGTATATTTTATAGTGAAAGTATATATGTCTACTAATAATTATAAAGAAATAAATCTAGTTTTACTGATGCAGATACAATAGAAACTATGCTCTGATGCACACATTTTAAACTGATGCATCGCAATACCTGATGCTCAAAATACCTGAGATTTTTGACGAGCATGATGCAGTAATGTTTAATGTGAAGCTTACACCGGAATGTACAAGAGAAAACAGTTTTGAGTGTCTAATCTTCACCTGTAAGAAAAAGGTGTTTTGAAGCGTAGGAACATTATATGACATGAGAATAAGTTAGGATAAACATTTGAAGGAAAATATATATATATATATATATATATATATTTTTTTTTTTTTTTTTTTTTTTCTCTCAAACCTTGTCTGTGTTGTAAACATTCCCAGAGGGCATTACTTCACACTTGTACACACAACTGTTAATTACTGTTAGTTACTGTCTATCACTGGATTCTGATTTTGCCCTCTGTGCAATAGTGAACGATACAGGAGGTCTTTTGTACCCACTGCAGTTACTACTGTATAATACATCTCTTAGGTGCAATGGCACCTTCGACTTTCTAGTGTAATCTGAAGGATATTGCCTGTTTACTTATTGTGTTTATTTTTATAGTGTATTATAGGCTGTTATGCAAACCAATTTCCCTGTGTGGCTTAAAAAAAAAAGTGCCTATCACCTATTATCTTTCTATCTTTCTGAATTTTCAGCATGGCTACTTCAGTCTTCAAAATTACATAGTCCTTCAGAAATCATTCTAATCTGCCAATGTCTGATGTTTGAATCTGTTGGGCTGTTTGATTTATTATTTTTTTATTGATTTTGTTTTGTTTATTAATTTTTTTGTAACCTACTTTCTCTCAAAAAAAAAATAAAAAATTACTGACCACAAACTTTGAATAGTAGCGTATATTGTAACACTACTTGAATAAACACTTTTCTTTTTACTTTTATATTATTTAGGTACTGAGATAATATTTGTGATAACCATGATAATATTACTGTATTGAAATAATCCTAATGATACGTGTCAGTGTGAAACTTTACCTTGCAGCTCCATAGCATAAAGGTGTCCTTCCTCTGCCATGACAGGAAATATTTCCTTCTCAATAGAAGTGGGTCGCAACTGAATGCAAAATACAGGAAAAAGTTTTTAAAAATTCAGCAAAATGAAGGTCAATGTGCTATCATCAAATATTTATGGAATAACATAAAGAAAACAGACCTACACCCTATTTATTTTTAAAATGGATGTTATTGATCTCATTATAAAATAATTTGTCCATGCATACGTTTCATTTTATAAACTATTTTTGACCTTAATAACTCAATCTGCTGGTAAAAAAAATACTTTCCTCTGATGCAATATGGCCTAG
The DNA here is from genome assembly GCA_034779775.1 of Enteromius afrohamiltoni. Classification (NCBI taxonomy): domain Eukaryota; kingdom Metazoa; phylum Chordata; class Actinopteri; order Cypriniformes; family Cyprinidae; genus Enteromius; species Enteromius afrohamiltoni. Next base: position 14,404,754 of record JAUYWG010000060.1, on the reverse strand, counting down.
TCTGTCAGACTATCTGTCACAATGCAAATAATGCTTCCTATAAGCAATATTTATTGATTGATGTTAAAAAAAAACAAAAAACATATATATATATATATATATATATATATATTTATACACACATACATATACAGTATTCATTTTTATATTACTATTAAATGACAGTGTTGTTCTGAGATAGTATTTGTGTCAATCCTGACCTGGATTCTTCTCAGCATGGCAGGGCTAAAGATATACATCCCAGCATTGATTTTGTTGGAGACAAAAACTTGTGGCTTCTCCACAAAGCGGTGTATTCGTCCAGTGTCTCCTTCATACACAACCACACCATATTTAGATGGCTCTTCCACTTTTGTCACCTGAAACATCAGCCATATAATTCCAGTAAGTTAGTAACAGTATAATAGGTGAATTATGTTATTAGGTGAATAAATATTACTAAAAAGATGATAGAGGCTGTACAGAAATCTATAGAGATTTATCAGGTTACCAGGTATAAAAATGAACTTGTTTTATACAGTGCCCTGAAAGGAGCTTTAAAACATCTTAGGATAGATTATGGGGTTAAGTCATATTTCAGCATTGAATAATTTAAATCTCAGACATTGAGACCGTACAGTGGTTTCCACCTTGTCTGGGATTTAAAAAAGTGTTTCTTACGACAATGGTGCCCTCTCTGCCGTGCTGCCGGTGGAAACTCAGCATATCGTCAAAGGGAAAATCGCAGATGACGTCACTGTTGAGAACGAAGAAAGGCTCCTCGTTATCAGTCAGCAGCTCTCGTGCCAAAGCCAGAGGACCAGCTGAGATAAAAAAAGGCAAGAGGATTTCCAAGAAATCAAAAAAAAAAAAAAATTAACTATTATAAATAAAGTTTTTTATCTATAACTAACAAAAGATAAAAAATAGTTGTTAATAGTTACATTTAAAAAACAAACAAACATGCAAATTCAAAAGCCATCAGCCTTTCAAATTTCTATCCATTTGATCGTGACCCCTAAGGTGATCACGACGGATTAATCAAAATTAATAGTGTATATTTGTTTATGTGAGTGTGTGTACAGTAAGTGAGTGTGTTTTTGAGTGTGTGCATCTCTGTTTTGCACTCTAGATGTTTTAAAGTGTAACCCCTTCCTTGTTGTCCACTTCTTACTGAATTGTTGTTCAATTAAAGCTTTTATTTTACATATGTGCTGTGTTTTAGTCACACCAGTTCTTAGGTGTGTGGATGTCATTGTTGTGTGTTTTTTTGCATTGTGGCAGATTTGTAGATTGTATACAAATATGCTCCGAATTTATGTCGATTTCTTATTCATTTCCAAAGGTCAGTCATTTTTGACCGAAGTGTAATTTATTTATTTCTTTGCTCAATTATGCACCCATTTTTCACATCCCAAATGTCATGAAAGTCACCATGTTTTTTACCATATTTTGGTCACCTTAAAATTATATGAAAATGTTTACCTACCGGTGCCTAGAGGTTCTTTCTCATGTGAAAGGGAGATTTTTATTCCAAGCTGTGCAAATCACAAATAAGACCATATGACTTTGATATTCACCACATTTAAAAAAAACCCCACAAAACTGCAATAAATGCAGCAAGCATACCCTCTGCTCCTGAGCTCTCATCTCTCGCTCCAACAGCTCAGACATGTAGCTCACAGCCAAAATCACATGACGGACTCCAGCCTGATCACAGAGACGCCAAAATTCAACATTACAAGGCTGTAAACAAATCAGAAAAAGCACAAATGTATGGAAAGGTGTTCTTCTGAGCTACCTTAACCAGAGCCTCCACCTGATGCAGCAGTATGGGTTTGTTGCAGAATTCAACCAGAGGCTTGGGCACGGTGAGTGTGAGTGGCCGTAACCTTGTGCCATAGCCACCGACCAGGATTAGAGCTTTCATTGTGGGTCAGTGGAGCGGAATGCTGTCAGCGCAGATGGACATCAGGTGTAATTATTTATATATGGTGCCTGAAAAAAATAAAAACGAGAAACATCTGCAACCACCCTCATTATTTGAGTGTTTATAAAGGGTTTCAGACACTGTGTGTAACAATGGAAAATATTTGACACCTTCTTTATGTCCCATGAGAACACACCCATACAGCACTCCTGTAATACCTGAAAATCGTCTCTCTGTCAATGAACTGATATTTAATTCATCCAGTCAAGTGACATGAATACATTCTAACACAACTGGAAATTATGTAAGGACAAATCTTAAGACCACACTATGTGAACTCCAACTCATTATTTTTGTTTTGTTATTTATAATTTTATTTTTTATTCATTTCGCATTACCTTATACTTGTATAAGTAAAGTAATTTTCAAGGATTTAATATTCAAAATATATTATAAATACTATAAAATATTAATATTAATACCAATACAAATACAATATAATTTAACCAATACAATTGAACATTTTCATGTAACAACTATTATTATTATCATTAGTAATACATACATAGAGATGTCTCTACACATCATACATAGATGTTTCTACACACTAAGTTACATGTTTTCATATGACTTAATGTTAAACTCACCAAGTAAAACGATTCACCTGCTGCACTGGATTTAAAACTTCTCTTAATTGATCAACAAATCAAAGGCGATGGCTTTTAACTTCACTTCCACAAGCTCTATTCATTCAAGCCGTTGTTTAGATCTGTCAAATTTACAAACCTGTAATATTCTGTAATGAAGACAGTTCAGTTCCGTACATTGATGACGAGCTAGCTGCGGATGGGCGGGACCACTAGAGCGTCACGGGTCATTGGACTGTACCACTATTTGGAGGGTATCATCGTACATTTGCTGTTCATTACTGAATAGTTTACGTCTTGCCAGCATCTTTTAAACGACCTAAGGGTGTTTTAAAATACTATGTTTTATGACAAACTATTTAATGACGCCAATTATCAATACAAATAACGCATTAACAGTTTATAATAGGCTAATATAGGCTGTAGTCTCCCCTATTAAAATGGGACACGGTGCCTCATGGACCAATCATTTTATAACAACGTGGCGCGGAAGTGAATATGAGCCGAAATTAAAAATATTCTATAAGAAACGTCAAGCATAATATCTTTTTATAATATTTAAAATACATAGATGCTGTATTTTAATAATACTGATGTGTCAATATTGTAAACATTATGACCAGCTGAATTCTATATACCATTAGCTACACTGCACTGTTTGAAGAGAAATAACTTGAGCAGGATGTTGACACTTATGTCTTCTGTAGAGCTTTTCTGTGTTCATGGTCAAAATTGACTTATACAATTGATCAGTGAGAGCATAATTTGGACCTTTCAAATTATGTATTTGCAGCATTGCACTTGTAGATATTTTAAACTATATATATATATATATATATATATATATATATATATATATATATAAAT
>JAUYWG010000060.1:14383493-14398190 GCA_034779775.1 Enteromius afrohamiltoni | reverse complement strand
TTTCGCAAACGCCCCCCCCCCTGTCTTTCTTTATATATATATATATATATATATATATATATATATAATCATACATAGATCTCTAATCATACACCTGCAACTCATCACCACACCAACACACATTGTATATAAACCACATTCACACTCACCGTGTAGTCTTGACTAACCCTGGTTACCAATTCTGAGCATTCCTTCTCGTGTTTTTCCCCATGTTTTTGATCTTGTTCTGTTTATCCATATTTGACTGTCTTCTGCCTGATTTCCTCGACTTCGACTGTGCCCTGTCTCCCTTGTACTGTCTACCTTGTTACAACTACAATAACACATTAATAAATTGCTTTTTATTTTACAAAGTGTAAAATAAACAAGACCCATTTGTTTAGGCATGAACATAAGGAAAAAGATAAATACTTATATTTCTAAAAAAGAAACAACAAGGTGAAAGCAGTGTTCTAGTTTTAAAGACCAATTCACACTGCACCGACAGACAGCAACAGACACGTTCAATGTGGCACTCATTTTTAGTACCCGGTAAACATGTTTAATCACTGTTTGTGGGATCTTGGAGTGACTGGGCTCAGCCAGCTGTCAGTGTTGGTCTGCATGTGTTGGTGAACTGGCCATTACACCACCTCCAAAGTACATCTGACCCGCCCCTTCCTCAAACACGTCCAATGGCACTGAAGCACCACAATCGCTGTTGACTGCCACTTACTATTTTTTATTGAACTTCCAAAATAACTGCATTGAGATGTATGCTGTTATTGTGATGAAATTACTGTGAGTAATTAACCAGCACACTTCTAGACCATGTGCTCCACAAGCCTTTCATTTGCCAAGCAAAGAGCTGATGCAAACTTGTATAGAAACCATAACAGCATCATTTTAAATTTAGGCTTTCCTCTCTAATCAGCTCAACAGAAAAAAAAAATGTATAATGTTTTTTTCCCCCTTTAATTTCTACTTCTTTATTCAATTAGTTCTCTATTTTTTTTATTATTTTTCTTATGTATATTTGTTTGTTTATATAATACGGGCCTCCCCCGTACTTCAGCGCCACCCTTCTCCAGGCTCCCAATGTGATGAGTGGGCGGATGAGAGGATGGGCGCAGGACTGTGCACGTCTGGTGGCATGTGATGAGGCGCACCGGAGTCTAATGGGCCACGTCACCGCCGCCGTTAAAAGGACAATGCGCTCCCCTCCTCGGGAGACTGGTCTCTTCCCCGTGCATGCACACTACTGTCCTTGTGGATCTGGGAAGGAGGCGGCGGAGCTGACGTGGGAGGAGTGAGCCATCCTATACAGCAAGCCGTGAGGAGAGCGAGCCACGAGATGCGCGAGAGGCGCCGGAGCCGCCCCAGGTATACGCTGCGAGAGGGGCGAGCCCCCAAAAGACGCGAGCAGCCGGAGCTGCCTGTACTCCGCCCCTTCCCGGAACCCTTTCCCCTTCAACACTGCCTGAACCTCACTGAACCCAAGCAGCACGACGAGGACACCAGTTCCCCTTTTATATTGGACTCTTTATTTCCACTGGACACTTTATTTTGTGTATATAGGCCTGACGTCAGTCCCACTGTGTCTGTGTTGGCTCGATCATGTGACTATATATATATATATATATATATAAATAAATGCATAATAAAGATATAAACATACTCGACACAATTGTTACACAGACATACACACCTTACGTAACTACTCTAAAAGTACTGTACTGATAAAAAAATATACATATCTCAGCTAATCAAAGCAAACAGAATGCAGCTATTAACTCCACTAAACACATCTAGCTGCTTAAAAACAACCAAAATGCCAACAGTCATTCCAGGATGAATGAATAAAAATCCTCTCAGACAAACTAATGAAAGAACATCTCAGCTTACAGTTGATAGCCATGTCATGACTTAAAGGGTTCGAATTTTACACTCCTTGTATATCAGATTTCTAGATATCTGACTGATTGGCTCGTAAAGTATCAATAATGCAGAACCAAGGATTGTTTTTTCCAGAAACTGACTTGTTTCATTACTTTTAAATTTTCATCTGACATTGCTGGGGTTAGCAGCAGCTGTGGACATCCTATGTTTATGCTGTGTGTTATCTCACTGTAGCTATGATCAGTGCAGTAAAAAGTACCAGTCCTTCGCTAAATCAAAACTTAAATTTTACAAATGTTATGATACCAGCCTTACCATAGCAGTGGTAGTACCAGATACTAATGTTTAAATCCTCCTGAATTTGTCTGTGAAAGTTTAGATTTACAAAGTGTTTTTGCAATGCCGAGCATTGTAGGCATTGAAGTCAGAATCCCCACAGCTAAATACGACCTCACATTGTGTCAATCACATTTACACACTGCTTCCAAAATTTTCATCCCAAAAAATTTTAATTGGATCAGGTTTGATTTTCTGTGGCAAGAATTTGATATGAAAGGATGACCTATATAAAAAAAAACCTCAATGTTTTTTGCCATATTGATTGCTATTTGTATAATCACAGTTTTACCATGGTTAAACTATGGTTAGTGTAGCAAAACCATGGTTAATTTGTGGTTGCCATAGTTTTTTGTGGTGAAACCATGGTTAATTTTCAGTAGTGTTTTTTTTATTTTATTACTCTCATTTGAGATTTTTCACACAATGTTTACGTAATTGAACAGTATTTAACTATTAATTATTAATAATTATTATTTGCATGCATTACGTTATTTTTCACCACCATACCGAAATTGGTGGAGAATCGTATCAATGTGCCACTAATGTTGTTCTTTTTTATTAATTTTTTTACACCATGGTAATGACATAGGTATAGAGTATGCTATAACTTTAGGTGGTACTAGATTAGTGGTGGCTTTAAATCTCTAGCTCAGATTAAAAATGCTATCCCTTAGCAACATATAAAGTTGTGTCTAATTACTCAGGGTTATTACATATTACAACGTTATTACATAATGTTTTATAAAACCTGACATTTCAGGACTGACATTGTTTGACTTAAAACAACAATGCACCGGTTTCTTCTCAGCTTTAGCCAATATCAGCATCCTTGACCTGTAAACCCAGTCTGGAGCTAAATAAATCCTCAATCAAACATTTTCACACAATCACACACATTTTAAGACTGAAAATCCTTTGAAAACAACAACAACAACAACAAAAAAATCTCCAAAGTACTGCGCTCACAAAAGCTACTATGATCAACGCAGTGAACGATGAAGCAAATTCCAGCTCATGTGCATGCAACAATATGTGAGATAAACAAAAAAACACAACACTGACGCACATATAAACATATAGCTACGCAACTTTACACACAAACGGTGAAGTCACGTTTCTACCCCAATGTAAGACTTATGTAATGGTCCAGTGCTCATATGCCCATCATCAAGCTATTACGGACATAATGATTGGCAAATCACAGGAAATAACAATATGTCCAAAAATAAACTCAAGCCCAACACGTTATTGTTACTCAGGTGACCTTCCTTCAGCAAAAATCATCATGTAATAACATCACCATACATGTGCTAATCAGTCATAAAATCATAAAATCACTCATGTATCCAATCAAAAACCAACCACAGTAATTATTACATTTATTTTAATAATTTAAAAACAGACATAGGAAATTAGGTCATATTTATTTACATACCTGGTGTCAATTCCTCCTCAAGGAAAGCCTTTTTATTTAGATGCCTCGTCCTTTTTTCACGACGATTTGCTCTGTTTCGTTATTAATAAATGAGTAAACAAATAAGTAAATGTTTTGGTGTAAAATCCTCCTGATGTCCTTCGTGTTAGCTCGCCGGCTAATGTCTTCAAATGTGATCAGCAGAACAAATGTTATAATATTTTGTAACTGTACAGACCCTCTGTACTTGTATCAATAAATAAAATCCTCATAGTAATGTTCAGATTTCAACTACTATTTTACTCTTTTATCTGCTAAATCTCTTTTACACGTCTGGTATGTGGATGCTAAAGCTGATGCTAACTCACACAAATAGATCTCACAAACCCAGCTTTAAAAATATCTCCAGGTTTAAAAAATAATAAGGAGCAGAGAACACATCTTCTGGATTATTTAGATGATAGATTGAAATAAATCGTTAGATATAGCGATTGTGATCTCATCTCGTCCGTGCAGCTATGGTGGCTAATCCCAAGAAAATAAAGCTTTTAATCTAGCAAATAAAACCATAAAAATATCGATTTGTCCCTTTATCTTAGTCTTTTATCAAAGCCTACTTTATCTGTCACTACCAGAAGATTTTTGTGACATCTGAGGGACTCTTTCTCATCTGACCTGGCCTGTCTTTCTTCTAACGTTATTATTTTATTTCTGTTATAACAAAGCTGACCAAATAAAGGTGCGATATCGTCTTATAAACATTAACTAATTAATCTATCCGACCTGCTCGTGCGTTAATCCGCATTTAAAGCCTTTTTCTATCTAAAACACACACTGACTGCAGGCGCCTGAGAGACATTGTAACGTTAATAGCATCACAGACTGTCAGTCTGAGCATCATACACTGCCCTCTACTGACAAAGCCTCAGAGAAATACAGCTGTCAGGACTCACTGCAGACAGCGTCACACATTTTTACATACATGCACATTTACAGACGGAATACACGCTGAATAAATGACTAACATTCAGGTATACTGTATGTAGAAGTAAAACAGTGCATCTTTTTTTTTTTTTACAAAAAAAAAGTATATCTCTTCAAAATCAAACAATTAATAATTCAATATATAACTTGCTACTTCATTGTAATTATTTATTTACTGCTGTTTTTAAAATGTTTTCAAGTAAATTTCTACACTTGTTTTCATTATATACATACCAAACAATATGCATCTTAGCAGTGGAGTAACTTAGTCATTATGGGCCTCAGTGCAAGCTATGATGAGGGGCCCCCCAGGGCTGCACATGGTTATGAAGCATGGCACGTACAAACACACAGAGTTTGTGTCTAGAAAGAGAACCCATATAAGCAAATTTGTGCCTAACCTATTTACTTTCGACCAAATAAAACCAGTTTCTTATATTAAATTGAATCGTTATCTTTGTGTGCACCTCTCTCAAACACGCTGCTTCCCTCTCTAATTCACGCAACTGCACTCCTCTCCAAGAGGTGAGAGTCCTCTATTGGCGCTTGTGCACAATGTGCGTGTTCACACATACTTCACACATTGAGCGCTTCGGTCTGGTAAAGGTGCAAAACAAATTGCACACAAACATGATACTCTTGGTATAACAGTCACTTTAGTGTTTTTAAATAAAAAAAATAAAAAATTCAAGAGGTAGTCACCTGAAATGGTTTTCACTTAACAGTTGTGCCACTAATTAACAGTTGTGTTAATTAGTGGAATTTCTTGCTTTAGCAATGGGGTTGGGACCATCAGTTGTGTTGTGCAGAAATCAGGTTACTACACAGCCAACAGCCCTATTGGACAACTGTAAAAATTCATATTATGGTAAGAACCAATCAGTTAACTAAAGAAAAACGAGTGGCCATCATTACTTGAAGGTGAGTGAAGTTCAGTCAGTCCGGAAAATTACAAAAACTTTAATTGTGTTCCCAAGTGGAGTCGCAAAAACCATCAAGCGCTACAACGAAACTGGCACACATGAGGACTGACCCAGGAAAGGAAGACCAAGAGTAACCTCTGCTTCTGAAGACAAGTTCATCCGAGCAGGCCTTCATGGTCAAATAGCTGCCAGGAAACCACTGCTAAGAAGAGGCAACAAGCAGAAGAGATTTGTTTGGGCCAAGAAACACAAGGAATGGACATTAGATCAGTGGAATTCTGTGCTTTGGTCTGATGAGTCCAAATTTGAGATCTTTGGTTCCAACTGTGTCTTTGTGAGACGCAGAAAAGGCCAACAGATGGATTTCACATGCCTGGTTCCCACTGTGAAGCGTGGAGGAGGTGTGATGGTGTGGGGGTGTTTTGCTGGTGACACTGTTAGGGTTTTATTCAAAATTGAAGGCACACTGAACCAGCATGGCAGCATCCTGCAGTGATATGCCATCCCATCCGGTTTGCCTTTACTTGGACGATCATTTATTTTTCAACAGCACAATGATCCCAAACACACCTCCAAGCTGTGTAAGGGCTATTTGATGAAGAAGGAGAGAGATGGAGTGCTGCGGCAGATAACCTGGCCTCCAAGGTCTCCGGACCTGAACCCGAGATGGTTTGGGTTGAGCTGGACGGCAGAGTGAAGGCAAAGGGGCCAACAAGTGCTAAACACCTCTGGGAACTCCTTCAAGACTGTGGGAAAACCATTCCACCTTTTGAAGCTCATTGAGAGAATGCCAAGAGTGTGCAAAGCAGTAACTTTGGTCCAAACTTTTGGTCTGTACAGTATATATTGATTATATTTAATATGTAAACATATTTTTTTCTACACAAACAACAACACACACAAATATATATATATATATATATATATATATATATATATAATCCTTTCAGCTCAAAACACTAACAATATTGTCCGTACACTCAACGCTTCCGCATTGCAACGAAAGAGGCGCTAAAGCGCTTCCCGCTGTTTGCTGTTCTGCTGGACCGTAGATGAAGAGACTCCTCCTTTCAGCCAATCAGACGAGCGCTTACTGGTCGCGAGCAGCAACAGTACGCAAAGGCGTCAAAACACTGCAGGCTGAAAATGATGAAGAATCTGGGGTGAGTGTGATATTACCTCACTTTACAGGATTTTTAATCCAGTAACGTGAAGCTACTGTCTTCACGTTTTGCAAAAGTTTGTCACATTGACTTGTGACTTGCCCTTGACGCTGCCTGGTAAATGCGGATGATTAAAGAACGCAGTATTTTGTTATGGATTCAATCTGAGCTGTTTATTTTACTCTGACCTTTATTATATAGCGCTTTTAACAATACACATTGTATCAAAGCAGCTGTACAGTGTCAAATAGAAAATAGCGTCCTTAACGCAAAAAAGTATAACGTTAACGTAAGTGTACTTTGACACTTTGTTATTAAACCCGGAGCAATTAATTATTTCTTTAATCATATTCATCTTTAAATTGTCATAGTTTTAACCCTGTACGTTACTTGTTAGAGTGTTAATGTAACATTACTCTGCTTAGATGTGTTAATTTGTTTTGCAGTGATGGCCTGTTGTTTGAGCTGGAGAATGGCAAGCCTAAGCTTGTGCTGGTTAAATATGGTGAGAATGTCAGTTTTGATGTATGCATAGTTCTGAATCTCAGGGGAAGACTTAGTAGGAGATGAGGGCATTTTTGCCTACTGTCTGGACCACAAAACCATTTATAAGGAGATTTATACATAATCTGGGTAAATTAGCTGAATAATTAAGCTTTTCATTGATGTTTGTAGTTTGTTCGGATAGGATAATATTTTGGTTGAGATAACTATTTGAAAATTTGGAATCTGAGGGTGTAAATTCAAAATTAAAATTGAGGAAATCATCTTTATAGATTTCTAAATGTTCTTAGCCATCTTATTACTAATCATAAATGAAGTTTTCATATGTTTACTGTAGGAAATGTACAAAACATCTTCATGGAACATGATTTTTACTTAATGTACTAATAATTTTTGGCATAAAAGACAAAATCGATCGTTTTGACTTTTGACTGGTTTTGTGCTCCAGTGTCACACATAGACATATGACTAAAAGTGTATCTCATCTTATACAGGTGCTGAATCAAAGTTTTCTAATAAGAAGGTCTCTTGTCGAGTAAGTAAACATATGTGCAGCCTTTTTAAAAGTGAGTGAGCTCAGTATGTGTAAATGTGTTCAGTTCAACACAAATTCTAGAAGTTATCTAAAAGTTGAATTATCATTCTATACAAGTTATGCATGTTGTTTTGAACTGAATGTTACTTCTGTGTGGTCTGTATTTTTTGTACTCAGATTCCTCCAAGGAATAAAATGCACAAAATCATCAACTACAAACAATGTCCTCCTCAACCAGACAAAGCCGAAAAGGAAAAAAGCAGCAAAAACACACCATCTGTCAGTTGTCCTGGGCAGAACAGCACAGGTGGGCCCAAGCGCAGGTCCAGCGAGGCTGTGAGAGTTCAGCCTGACAGCAGCAGGAATGACTCTGTCATGCAGCCGAGAGAAAGCATGGTGTGTCTAACACAGGAGCAGTTCCAGCAAATACTGAGCACCATCAGCAGCTCATCCGCTGCAAACACTCACACAAACACAGGTGAGCTATTGCAGTGTTTATAGGACCTCATAAAGATTTATAGTTTCATAAATCTTATTTACCAAATAAGCTAACAAATATTTAGCAAAATGTATATTTTACTCAGAATTATTATGTTTAGTGTGCAGCAGCATTCATTTACTCATCCACTCCTGACAGCAAAATGGATGTTTGCATGACTTTCTAACATTTACAGAAGAAAAATATAAAAATGTGTCAGTTATTCACTGAGGAAATGCATTAAACAGCATTAAACAGCACAAATATTCACTGTGTGCACTGGTTTACTGATTGATCCATGATCAACATTAAGGGCTGCTCAAGAATAATTTGTGAGATTGCATTAATTTAAATTTGTTTATAAAACCGCTTTAGTCACGATTTACTAGGTTATTTTAAGACAGGATTTAAACCACTTTTCTTAGCATCTTAACACCCCCCTGGTGTTTCATGATTAATGTATAGTTAAATAACTTCATCCATAGAAATCTGAAGGACAAGCTTTTTTCTTGTTAGCAAAACCTGTGGCCTGCTCAGAGGAAAACTGTCCTGGAACTACAGGACCAGCTGAAGAGTTGATCCTGGACAACCATAATTACAGACATGGAGCATCACAACAAAAGACAGACAGACCGTAAGAAAACTGACTTGATTTAAGGTCAACTACAGTATACTAACTAAGTGAGTTACGTGATAAATACTAAGCTAACAAGAACATTTTACACTTAGTGTACTCAGAAAATTTTTGCTCTGTCCATCCGAATCTATGTTTACAAATAATTAGACAAATGTCTAAGGATGTTACCCATTAGCTTGGTCATTCTTAATCATGAATCAAGTGTGTCACATACGCTTGTGTCTCTCTCTCTCTTTTGATCTGAATCAGGCCTCTGTCAGATGAGCAGCAGTCAGGGTTGTTCAGCACATTTGGAGAAAGGGAAAGAGAGCGAGACAAACTAGAAGCCAGAAGAGCTCAGTGGAGGAGTGAGCTGGGTACTGCTGTGCAATCAGATAAATCTTTGTGATAACTTTTTACTGTAGCTAGTTTTTAATTATAATTAAAGGTGACATAGAAACTCTATGAATTTGATGCACATATTCATTAAATTGAATTGACATCATAGAGATATATCTTCCAATAATTAAAATTAATTTACTCACTATTGTGTTTCACAAAATATATTATAATGAATGTTGGTAACAGTTGCTTGTAACCATCGATGTCCGTAATTACAAATAAATACTATGAACTTTTTTCAAATGTTCAAATAATTTCAAATAGTATTTTGTTTTATTTTTTAAAAAGGTCCACCCTAAGCAGATAATTTAAATTCATACGAATTAGTGGGCAATTCACCAAAATAGTATCATGAAGTACAGTAGTTATGAACTGCAGTGGGAGTGTGTTGAATTAGCTATGGTGAAATGTTTCAATCAGCAAAAAAATGTCAGCAAAATCTGTTTGCTTCTTCACAGATGAGCAGATGGCTCTGAAAAGGCAGCAGAAAGCCAGTCTCAAAGATATAAAAGCTCACAGTGAATCATGTGAAGCGAGGCTGAAAGACCTGCCAGACACAGTGAGTAGATAAATATGTACTCTACTTTTTATAAAACATATTGCCATTGCTGTATGCATGGTCAATGTTTGATACATCAGAAGCAGCTACATTGAAAATAATCTGTCTGTATGTGTTCAGTCTGTCACAGCTTTTTCAGAGTATAAAGATTCTGCTATTCCTGGCTGTAGAATAAAAAATAAAACTTTTCAGTTTAATATTACAGAGAAATAATGCAAACAATTATATTTTAATTTTTATCCACAAGTGGGTGTCTTAAATAAATATATAAAATATACAGCACTGTTTTACTTGTCAGCACTGAGAGGACAAATCTGAATCAAATCTAAAATTTCATTTTATTTAAAAATGAGGGTGCATTATAAAAATCTAAAGACTAGTTCAGTTATATATATTTTTTGGTAACACTTTACAGTTTACTAGTTTACTAAGCATGAACAATACTTCTACAGCATTTATTAATCTTAGTTAATGTTAATTAAGCATTTACTAATGCATTATTAAAATCACAAGCTGTGTTTGATAACATTGTTAGTGCACTGTGAGCTAACATGGACAAATAAATGATAAAATTTTATCAGCTAACAGCTATAAATGTGACCTTGGACCACAAAATCAGTCATAAGGTTTTGAAAAAATGTTTACAAATTTTAGACATCAAAGCTGAGTAAATAATCTTTCCATTGATGTATGGTTTGTTAGAACAGGACAATATTTCACTGATTTACAACAGATAAAAAAAGAAGTGAAAATCTGAAATCTGAGTGTTCAAAAAAATCTAAATATCAAGAAAATCACCCTAAAGTCCCTAGCAATAAAAGCCCCTGGTAATGACTCTGCAGTCAGTCGAGTAACTTGCATGATTTTTGGCTCCTGTGGAGGACTTGTTCAATGCTCAGAGACAGGAACAGCAGAGACACTGGGTGCAGGAACTGGACAAGCAAAGAGAAGAGGCCAAACTACGCCGACAACATGACAAAGAGATCAACAGCCAAGTAAACTCCTCTCTCCATGATCAGATTTGTTGTAATACGATCCCCTGCCAGTGCTCTGTCACACAGTCGTTTCTCTCAATCCTGTAACCTCCACAGACTGAGGACATTGAACGTTGGGCCATTCATTTTGACTCTCTTCATCAGCCCTCAGGTGTGGGCCCCAAGCGAGGAGTCCATGACAACAGCAGCTGTCTGTCTCACCGCTCCGTCACTGGAGCTCTGTCCACAGCATGGGACAGCTTAAGTGCATTTGGAGGAGACAGTCTGGGGAGGGCCAGTGTTGACACCACTCAGGGAAACCAACAGAGATCCAGGTGTGTTAGCTGAGAGATGCATGACACACAAGAAATCCTGAGGTGGCAGAACAGATCAGTCTGATTAAATAATCACGTTTCATGATGTTAAACGGCAGAAATTTCTATGCTAAAAACCGATTGGATTGTGAAAATAAAAATGCCCTTGTGATTGGTTGTTTAGTTATCTTCGTACAATGACAGCCTTGCTGGACCCTGCTCAGATTGAGGAGCGAGAACGCAGAAAACTCAAACAGCTGGAACACCAGGTGAGATTCAAACCCTTGACACATGCACCTTTTCACTTCTCAAAACATTCCTAAGCTCTGTGTGGTTATGTTGTGCAGCGAGCCATTGAGGCTCAGGTAGAGGAGCGCAGGCGCCAGAAAGAAAAGGAGGAGGCCACTCGACGGACACAGGAACAAGAAGAGGAGATGAGGCTCGAAAAAGAGCAAGAACAACTCCAGCAGCAGTATGTAAAGGACACAGAGCGACAGAGACTCAGAGAGGTAAAACAAACACATACTACTTGAAACCACTACTTAAAAAATATTTTTTTTTTAATAAATTTTTTTAATAAAAATACACACATATACGTGTATATATTTAAAAGTTGTGTTTATATATTAAATGTATTTATCAGGGATGTGATTTTTCTGGATTTTCCGACATGAAAATGTGACCTATGTGAATTGTGCAGATCTGTTAAAAAAAAAAAAAAAAACGGGGACTTTTCATGAGATGCGCATTAAGCACGGACACGCGAATGGTTACAGTGTTTATTAGCACGACCGTTTGCATGTCAGAGTTGAATGTGCTTTGCGTGTATCCTGCTTGTAGCAAACTAAAATATTATGTGTCTGAAGCTCACTGTAGCACGAGCGCAATGTGTCTTCCCGCAGCGCAGCTCTCTTCTGATAACAGAAACACCATTATTGATCAATAAAAACATTTACTGGGAATTTAGCTGCATCAGAATACAGTATGTGGACACATTAGGCTATGTGTAACCTATGTACTCCATTCCTATATTTGCCTGAGGCCCCAAAGGAGCTGGGAAGTTGTCTTCCTGCTTTTTTGTTCTTAGCCAATCACATGCCTGATTTATATGTAATTTGTACATGTAAATACATGTAAATATTTGTAAAATATATACTGTATGTGTCCTTATTTGTATATACACTGTTTGACAGCACTAGTTTACTACATATATATATATATATATATATATATATAAAATATTTATATTATTAAAGAATATATTAAAATAACACATCCTAGCTGATGAAATATTCTTATATTAATATTATATATCTTAAATGCTTTGTTCTTTAAATAGTTAAATGTGCTGACAACAAAAATCACACAAAAATTATCAACGGAAATCAAATTTACAAAGCCATGGAGGTCTGGATTTGGAGTCACACTGAAAATTAAAGTGTAAAAATACACTACATGCAGATCCAGCTTTGATGTAATGTCCTTAAAACAAATCAAAATGAGGCTCAGTAGTGTGTGTGGCCTCCATGTGCCTGTATGACCTCCTTACCATGCCTGGGCACGCTCCTGATCAGGTGGTGGATGGTCTCCTGAGGGATCTCCAACTCCTGGACAGTCTGTGGTGCAATGTGGCATTGGTGGATGGAGCGAGACGATGATGTCCCAGATGTGCTCAATTGGATTCAGGTCTGGGGAACGGGCGGGCCAGTCCATAGCATCAATGCCTTCATCTTGCAGGAACTGCTGACACATGAAGTCTAGCATTGTCTTGCATTAGGAGGAACCCAAGGCCAACCACACTGGCATATGGTCTGAGGATCTTATCTCAGTAATTAATGGCAGTAAGGCTACCTCTGGCAAGCACATGGAGGGATGTGCGGCCCTCCAAAGAAATGCCACCCCATACCATTACTGACCCACTTCCAAACCAGTCATACTGGAGGATGTTGCAGGCAGCAGAACTTTTCCACAGCATTCTAATGTCCCTGCTTTGTGCAAATGGAAGCTTATTATCTATTATTAAACAAAATAAAAATATTTAAAAGATTTTTTTTTTAATCTAACAAATCTGCCTTACATCTTATCTCATAATTGTGAGTTAACATCACATACTTATAAAAAATTTTAGACACCTGACCTAACTGCATGCACATGCAGACTTTCTAGAAAAAAGTAAACTAATAAATTAGGGAGAAAATTCAGAATTGAGAAATGAGCTAACACTGAAGTCTAACATATGAACTCTCAAATGGAAAAAGTGAAGTAATCAAAATGATGTTTTTATAGTGTTATTCTATGATGGGAAAAGCTTTCATAGACATCACTGAAATTAGTGTTCTGATAAACCCTGAGAAACGATAAACTATTTTTAAAAAACATTTGTGTTTGGACTAGCTAAGAGTCTTTGAAAGGTATTGTTTTGGAGAGTGGCTGTGAATCCAGTGGGATCCTAACATCCTCTGCACAAGCAGATTAAATGCTATTTAATAAGAGAGAGTAATCTGTGCTTCACTTCTGGTTATTGGTACTTTATTGGTCATCTAGAAAATGCAAATACTGACTCTGCCAAATTTGTTATTGCAAAGTCCTTTCAGTCAATTGGATTTATCCACCCAATGTCAAATCATGTACTAAATACAGTCTAAAAACATCAAAAGAACACATCCAATCATTTAATTATTTTATGTAAATGTTTAGCTATTTTATATATATATATATATATATATATATATATATATATAAATAAAACTAAATAAAACAGTAGGGCCCATGTATATTGAATACTGAACGTGGTGAAAACTCTGTTTCAGGAGATGCAGTCTCGTAAAACGGAGGAGCTGTATCTGAGCATTCAAAGAGCCCAAGAGGAGGCATGCAAAGACAAACACATCCAGAGAATCAGAGACCTGGCCAAGAAAGGCCACGATGTCTCCAAACTACTGCACAGCCTGGAAGCAGACTCTGTCTCACAGGGTATGAGGGACAAGAAACTTCCTTTGTTTTCACAAGATTTTGTATGCATTATTATAAAATGGTCTTTTAGCCCTTAGTGGTGAAGATTTACCTGGTCCATCAGCAGTGAGAACATTAGCTCCTTCCACAACATCTCCAAGAAAAGACACTGCTGTTCAGACAGGTGTGTTAGATTCTGTCATCATTTACTTATCGTCATCTGCTGAAAGATTCTTAATGCAGACAATCATTAGAAATGGCTTTCAAGTTCCAAAAAGGAGGGGAAAAAATTAAATGTATATTAAAAGTACAAAAGTTAATGTAAAAAGCCTTCAGTGAGAAATGTTATCAGAAAACGTATCAGCCAAATCGTATCTATTTTTCACTATTTTGCTTCTGGAAGCACACATAAGTAGTCCAGATATACAATTTCTTCTCAAAAAATTAGCATATTGTGATAAAGTTCATTATTTTCTGTAAATTTATTGATAAACATTAGACTTTCATATATTTTAGATTCATTACACACAACAGAAGTAGTTCAAGCCTTTTATTGTTTTAATATTGATGATTTTGGCATACAGCATCTCAAAAAATTTGCATATCATGAAAAGGTTCTCTAAACGAGCTATTAACCTAATCATCTGAATCAACTAATTAAC
>JAUYWG010000060.1:14354694-14379667 GCA_034779775.1 Enteromius afrohamiltoni | reverse complement strand
CAAGTGTTAGACAGTCTTCTAGATTATTACCTGTGGGTTTTTTAGGTCCGATAATTAATACCTCTGTTTTGTCAGAAGTTAAAGTGTACATATATATATATATACATGCTACATGTACATATGAAAATAATATATATATAATAAATTGTGTGTGTCATATATATATATATATATATATATATATATACACACACACACACAGAATATAATTTTTTTTCTTAAATGTTTACATGCATGTGTTTGAAATGCAATATGTGTGTGCGCAAACAAAAAAAAAAAAACATTTTTGATGAGTTTGACAGCACTAGATTTTTAGTTTTCCCTACATGTGAATTAAACTTATTTAAAACCTTTTAAATTAAACTTGGTGCTGTGTTGACCATACTTTTCATGATGGTTCTGCTCAATTTACATGACCAATATTACTCAGCAAGAGTCAGCAATACAAACACACTCTAGACCTGTTTGAAAGCGGTTTAATGTAGAATATCGGCTTTATAAAAATAATATTAAAATCAAGGTTTTGAACTTCACAAAAGGGGGAAAATTAAACAACATTATGAGCCCAACCAACATGCAAAAGCAAAATACAAATATAATGCTCTCTTGAAAAATATGAAACAAATCACTTTTTTAATTCACTCTCGGAGAAAAACCTAGAAATGTTTGATTTCTCTTCTATACAAAAGTGGAACTGAGACTAAGTTGTAAACACGAGTTTCTGAAAACTACACGCATCGCTGGTTCACCAGCTACCGAATCCTCCTCTGTTGGGATGATATGCGTTGCCCTGGAAGGCAGGGTTTCCCTGCCAGGTCTGGAGGAATGTAGACTGGTGGGTATGCTGCATATTCATGCCATAGTGCGCACCCCAGAGGCCCGGAGCCGAGCCTTGTGCTAAACCATCATTCCAGGACAACTGCATGCTAGGATTGGGTAGGAATCCTCTGAAGACAGGAGCTCCCACGACTCCGAGGCTGTTCAGAAGAGGATTTCCAACTGCTGCATTATGAGAGATGAACCTAGGGCCCGACACATAGTTCTGCAGAGCTGGAAAAAAGGCCTGCGTAGAACTGGCAGCTCTGGGAAGAAAACCACTGCTCCCATATTTGACCACTGCTTCAGAGGAATCAGCAATGTTCACTGCAGGCTTGTCTAAGATGCTGCTTTCATTGGACGCTTGTCCAGCATTAGTCGTGTCCATGGAACTTGTGCTGGATGGCTCCCAGGCTTTGGAAACATTCAGTATACTGCTGGTGCTCTTAGCTGCTGTTTCTCCATACTGGACCAGTTCATGACTGGCTTCGACTGGAGAAGAAGATTCAGTTGTCAATTCAGTTTTGACTGGAGTCTCAGGCCTAGTATTGGACACACTGTGGTTTTCCGAGGAACACAGAGGATAGGAATCAGATAGATCGCTGTGGCTCAGGAAGCTCTGGTGAGGGTCAACTCCAAAAGATGTCTGCAGAGTTTCGCCGGCATCTGGCATGGAAAGCATCCTGGAAGCTTTGAATTGAGAGATGGCTTCACTGAGAGCCACAAAGTATAACGGATTTGGTGTCCCGCTGGTGGTTGTGATCACAGGAATTGGATTGGCTTGGTCCTGTAGAGAGGGTTCGGGGAGCGGGCGCTGGTCCGGGGCAACATGGGGCATTTCCGGTGAAACAGAGATCAGGACAGGGTTAACTGGAGAATCCAGGTCCGAATCCAAGGACATGCTATCATCTCTCACTACAGGGACAAGAGAGATGTTACAGCCATCAACAATCGCAGCTTCAGAAGACTTCAATACATACAGCCTTACATTCGGAACAAGTAGAGCAGTTAGATCACAAAGTCAGTGACAGATTTTGAAGAGACTTTCAGCATCTATATTTAAGCAGCTTTCATGCATTTTTTTTTGTTACAAAGGGAAAACCGTCATTTTCAATAGACTCAAAGGTTGTCAAGTGGTGTAACTATCAAGTATTGCTCAATTGACAACTAAAATTGCTACTTGCATGTTGGTGGACCACTAAAAAATAAAATACATAAGATTCAGAATTATTGGTAATTTAAAAAAAAATCCAATGTTGCTTTTGATTACAATGCCAAAATATCTTTATGCCCAAAAAAAAACTAAATATAGAAGAATTCTAAATATAGAAGAGCTGCATTCAATTTACTGTACTATCCTAAGCATCAGTTCAGTTTAGTTATTTATATTCATGAACCATGAAATACACACAGAAAATGTAATAAAAAATAAAGTTATGATTTACCAAAATACATTCATAGGAAGTATTTGATTATATATATCTATATCTATATAAAAAAACAGTGTTTTTTCCCTAACCATATACAAAAAATAGAAAAGAAAGTTTTTTCTGTTGTGATGTAAAAGTTAAAAAGTTATGGTTCCAAACAGAAACCTTTTCTGTATTTAAGGATTACTTACCGATTATTAAGATGTATAGCATTCTGTAAACTTTTATATCTAATTTGAATCTTCAAACAACAATACCCTGTCTTTACAACACCCCCCCACCACCTAATATAATTATGGATAAATATATTAGTGATGTCAAAAGATTAATCACAATTAATAACATACATGCATGTAAACAAAAAATATTTTGGATGCGATTAATGATAAATAGTTTCAAAGCACTAAACACATACACGTATATGTAAATACTTGTACATATTTTCAAAATAATTACTGTATGTATATTTGTAAACAATAAATATACAAAGTACACACATAAACATTATGTAAATATCGTTACATTATGTAAATAATCCTTTGACAGCACCACTTATGTTATTTTTGTCAGCAGGGTTGGGCTTATTTGTTTTCGGTAACTGTAAAGGCCCTTTCATACCAAAAGTGAAAGGAATAAGCCTCTTGCTGATAGTAGTGTTTCACAGAACTTCTCTCAACACTGGTACAGATGAGCTGTCAGTGAATAAATGGGAAAACAATGCAATGTTGTTACATTACATAATGTCGTAATGTTGGTTTACTATTATAATAACAATTAAACACTTGCATGCAATTATGCATAAGGCAACCCCTAATCATAACTATTACTGAAGTACATGTAGTCAGGGCTGGACTGGTATTCTGGCCGCTCACACTTGGGACTGGTTGATATAATATGATTATTTTTATTATTTTTTTTAATTGCAACGACCGGCCCATTTGTTCATTTTCCAGACTGACACTGGGCTGGCCTAATCATCTCTTAACAGGCTCCACTGCGGCTCGAGTCAGTTTCGGAGACTCAAATCGCGGCCCATTGTTGACTGTCTTAAAGGACATTGAGCTAGTCCAAGGAAATCTCAGGCCACGCCCTGCCTCCCTCATCTCCCCTTTATCTGCTATGTAGAGTTCGATCGGCTGCGGGAAAAAAGAAGCAAAAGCCTACACATGGAAGCAGCAAAATGTAAGGAGCTTAATAACAGAGGCTCACATGAAGGGGAAACAGAGGAATCTTACCTGTCTTAATGCCTGCACGTGCCACAACTGTAGAATATGTAAACACTTAAAACAGCGAAAAAATTCAAATGTGTGCATAAGGTTTCACGAATGAAGCTAGTTTAAATATGACCTGACATTTTATTTTTATCCAATGATATGGGATGTTATTGCACCAACTTTTATTTTGTGAGTTTGTATTATACTCAAATAGCCTACCTAACTTTCAATATTAAAGACACCAGTACTGTATCAGTCTTTGCTGTCCAATAGTGTGAAGATTACTGGCAGAATTTAAAATGATAATAGTCTATATGTACACAATTGTCTACTTATTTTTATTAATTGAAAATTATTTTATTTGGGGGATATATATAGCTATATATATAGCTCTGAAAAAAAATGAGACACCACTTTAATTTACTCAGCATTTCATGCCCGTCTTTGTTAAAGCTCTACACAAACATACTTCATTCTGTTTACTGAGGTACTAATTTGGTGAGCACCTGAATCCAATTGTAGTTAATGGGAAATGTATAAAAAGCACTGCTGTAATCAACACTATCCTCTTGCAGTGTGACCAGTTGGATGGTAAAAAATGCTAGAAGTCTTTCAAACATAATTAGAAATTTAAAAATAAAAGGTTTTTGAGTCAAGAAAAAAAGGGCTCAATCCTAGCTTTACTTGCACAAGGATTCAGTGAGCGTCAATTTGCTTCTATCCCTACAAAAAGTTCACAAAAAATGAAACAAATGTGCACTGTTTTGTATCGGTGAGATTAACAGTTTTAAGAATAAAACCCCTCCAAAAAAAAAAAAACTATATGTGGTGAGCCAGCTGGTTTTCCTCCCAGTCCAGCCCTGCATGTAGTTAATTCATGTAACCAAGTGCTTAAATGTATTGAAGAATATGCAGAGCCTTATGATTTCCACAGTGTGGATGGAAATTGCAAAATATAAATATCTTGTCTTAGACAACACCATTTCTGGAACAAATAAAATGAAAAAAAAAATATATATATATATAATTTGTTTGTAAATTTTGTTACACTGTAACAAGGCCACTGAAACAGGTGCACTGCAAGAATGCTGTCTTGAGATATATAGATGTAAAATGTCACTTATTAGCTATAAGCAGAATCCCTAGACATAAACCGCTGCACTCTGACCAATTGTTCTTGCATAAACACATTTTGTTTAAATGGGAACCATCAAACCATTGGGAAAAAGTGCCACATTATGCCAATTAAAATGTGGTGAGTGCAATTCAAATTAAATGTATTTTATGAATTTTACATCAGTTTAGCACCACAAATATATTTAGGATGCCTTTTTTCCCCTCTTAAAACTCAAGGTGACTCTTAACATTACCTACCAAAATGAGCATATTAAGAACATATACATAAAAAGAAATACAGGAAATGTTTCACATTTTTCTAAAAAAGTTGTTGCCGCCACATCTTGTTTTTTTTTTTTGTATTCATTCCTATTATTAACGGAAACAAAAACTGGTAATATTTTATATTGTTTTACTGGCAATATTTTATATTTTTTTAAAGTACTCAAAATGTGACGTTTTTTAAAAAGACACTCTGTGTTTATTTTGGACCATGGTTAAAGCTGAGATGCCATGATTATATTCAGAGGTGAATGTTCAAAAAACTGTTGATCCCAAAGGTAAACAGGGTTTCATCCATGTCCGTCCACCTACAAGATGAAAAGGCTTTACAAAGCACAGCAAGAACTGTTTTTTAACAGTCTCCTCTGTCCTCAGCCTGTTATCATGGCATAATGCCGCTGCGTGTTTGAAACCCTTCAGTACTCTTTTACCAAACACCATTTAGTCCTGTTATTTTCTATTCTGATTGTTCAGCAGTTCAAGGACATTGCATACTTTTCTCTGGATTTGAGCTGGCCTCTTCTCAGTTATGAGTGATAAAGATCGCTCTGGCCAGTGCTGGCAGAAGATTGACTGGCAAACTCATTCACAGTGAGAGTAGTCTCATTCAAGACGTGTAGTTTGGGGTGCTGTCAGGCGGTTTAACCACAGAATCACTTACATGACGCTGGAGCGGGAGTGCCGCAAATCTCTGCTGAAGGATTGCTGTCCACATTTCCTCCAGCCGCTAAACTGCTTACTATAAACTTAATGTCATCAACATTGGCAATGACGATGCCACTGCTGGAGTAGTGAGGAAACATCTCAAACTGGCAGCCTGTTGGACAGGATTTAAACAAACATTACTTTAGGCATAAGCATTTGCACCAAGTAACTCCAAAACCACAAAACACCCAAGAAATGACTAAATGAATGAATATATTCAATAATTAATAAAATTGATATTTATGCATGCAAAATATAATTACATACAGTAATTATGACAAATATTAATATAATTAAATATGCAGAGCATTATGATTTCCACAGTGTGGACGGAAATTGCAAAATAAAAAAAAACTTTCTGGAACAAATAAAATGGAAAGAAATACAATAAAATTTGTTTGTAAATAAAATCAATTAATATTTATAATCAATTAATAATTTTTAATGAATCCATTAAAATGGAATCCAGACAATTAATGGAAAAAAAAATCTGGTAAAGATAATCTGAGAAAAATATACAACACTTGTTAAATTAAATTTTCATAATACTTACATTATTAAACAGCAATTTATTGAACGTTTTTAAGATTTTAATTAATCAGACATGCTTTTTTATGAATAAAGTTTAATTTAACAATTAAAAATGTCTAGAAAATTGAAACAGAAAAATGTAAATAAATAAAATTAAATCTTGGTAAAAAATAAAACTGATTTCATAGGACTCTACATAATCTAGAACAGAACAGAACAGAATTGAATTTGGAGTTCCTTGTATGCTTCACTATCTATTGTTTCGATATTGATATTTACCTATTTTAAATAAGTGTTATAACGCTTGCTGTAATGTTATGGGATATTTTTCAATATCACAGTGTTTGGTTGCTATGTGATTTCAAAATGTCAGTCTTCCTTTGTATGTGGAACAGGATAAAAAAAAATGAGCAAAGGCTGTGAAGAGTAATTTCATGAAGCTACTGTTTGCAGATAACCACAGATGCTAACAAGACGACATGGTATTGAAGGTGTTAAAACCACAAACTGATCTAAGACAGACAAAGATGACAGTGGAAGGAAATCCAGCAAATTAGACATGATTTACAGAGACTGAAGCTGCTTTAAATTGCACCAACTGAAATTGCGAATTAAGAATACGTGCAATGGAAACATGTAATCAACAAACTTCAACATTATTGCAATAGGAAAAAATGTAATTTTAGTGGCATGACATCAGTTAAACGTGGTCATTTTGTAATAGCTTATCCACACTTTTAAATATTGCCCTACTATGCAGTTATTTGCAGTGAGATGTAAGCAACAAATATCAACTACGCAGTACACTATACTCAGTCATTATATTGTTTAAGAGCACCTGTCAAAAATATCATGTGTCGTTGTTTGATGAATCTCGCCTGCAAATCCACTAGACAATCAAGGTCAGGCGCTTGGCGGGACGGGGTGTCACAGTCGTGATACGACAGGATCTCAATAATATGTCTCTTCTCATATTCATTAAGGATCTCGAACAGCTTAAAGGCATCAGGTTTGAGCCTGGAAACAAACAAACAGTTCTTAAAGTGCAATCAATCATGAAGAAAATATTTCACCCAGATTCCACTTTCTTTATCACCACTTCATAAAATATGCGCTTGTGAAGTCTGAAGAGTTTGCTGTCAAACCTGCTGTGCTCTCTGAGTTTCTTGTGAGATTTGAAGTGCACCCTCCATCTCCAGGGGCTCTGTGGAGAGTTTAGCTGCTCAAGGTGCACAAGGATATCTTGAAGTTTCTCTAAAAAAAAAAAAAAAAAAAGCTTCAGAGTCAAAAATTTGTTCTGCTTTGATCCTGAGATCATAGGAATGCATCAGAATTTTCTCTGGATTTAGCAGTGTGCTTTAGAAACAGCCATACTCTGCTCGTTTTCAGTTCTTGGCACACAGGAACTTGACCATAAGATACTCATTCATACTGTTTGAAAAGGTTGAAGTGAGGCAAGGGTGAAGCAAGGGTGTTCACAGTAGGCTGTTCACATTAATCTCACACCATAAAAGTTTTAAGTAGATTGTTCCACTCACATATCTCAGATGAACGCACAAGCCCTCTTCGTGAAAAAAACCCCAAAACATCTGCCTAGAGTGCCACGTAAAACTTAACTTCAAATCAATTCCCAAGAGAGTCGCAATGCTTTCAGTCAATCTCACAGATGGATTTATCGTGGCAGGCCCAGTGAAGCCTTTTGAGATGGATGTACCTGCTGTGATGACGGCTGGGTTTAGGACGTGCTCATCTGACACAATGAAGCCTCCTGACTGAAAGAGCTCATTGTAGGTGTGGTTCTGAATGTCACTCAGGTTGTCTACACCAGCAAAGCTCACAGACGAATGCTTCTTCAAAGAAACTAGAGAAGGTATCTATGGGTAGGAAACACATAACTATTGTTTTCCAGCTTTTGGAACCGGTTTCAAAACTGAAAAGGAATCAACATACTTTCTAATAATATATTTCAAATGGAATTGCTGCAAAGTCCTGGCTTACCTTATGAACCTGTGCAGCGATGTCCATATTCTGAATGATGACCAGCAGTTTGTCTTGACTGCTGCTTTTTTCAAGGAAACCATGCGGGTTACACTCCAAATCCCCCAACTTCTTCAAATATTCCTGTTTCGAACAATTAAACAGTACATGGTTAGTACGTCTCCAGATCTCTAGGCAACTTAAGCATGATAAATAGCCTTTGTATCCTTCTTCTAAGTTCATCTAGCACTTGTTAGTAAGTTACACCTGCACTGGGGCAGTCATGGCCTAATGGATAGAGAGTCAGACCTATAACACCGAAGGTTCGAGTCTCAGGTCCAGCAGGCATTGTAGGTGGGGGAAGTGAATAACTAGCGCTCTCTTCACCTTCTCTTCCTCCTTCCTTAAACAAGGCACTGAAACCCCAACTGCTTCCTGGGCACCGGAGCTGCCCACCAAACTGGGTATGTGTTCACGGTGTGTGTGCACTTTGGATGGGTTAAATGCAGCTCACCAAATATGGGTCACCATACCTGGCCACAAGTCACTTCGCTTTGACTGAAATTATATTTTCAAACGTCTTCAAATCAATATGGCCTGCTCCTATTATCTGACCTCAAGTGAAAAGTACTTAATACAGGTGTAAAGACGCTCTGAATGGTGTGGGATGTTTTGTGCCATGGATATGCATTAGAAACACATTTATACCAAGTGTCACAAGAAAGCCTTGTTCACATTATCAGTTCACATCTGATCTGTGTGCATAAATTGTGTATCGCAACGGTTCAGATATGATTTGAGTGTCCAGTGGTGTTTTTCTATTCTACTGAACCAGGAGGAATTACTGACAACAGGAATATTAGAGTGCTGTCACTTTAAAACTACTGGACATGTGGATCCAACATAATGTGCTTGCCTTCTTAGCTGTCTGCTTAAACCTAACCTAAATGGGCTGCATTTAAGTGGATACTCAAACACATGTGTAAATCCATCAAGGCCAAGAAAGCAATAAAAATATTCACACACAATGAGCAGCAGATTCATATGTATGGTCAACACTCAGAAACGGATATGCATATAGCAATACATTTTCATGACTGCTTGACAACAGTCCCAAGAGGATAGTCCAAAATCTCTACAGGTTAATCGTATCCACCAAACAGAATTCTCTCACTTCAATGTGATTTTCATTGTGAACATTTTTTCTTAAAATTAAACTAAAGATTATTTAATTTTTATGTGTTAACTCTTGGATCAGAGCCTCTGTATTTCATAATGATTTAGGTATTAGGTAGGATTTACCGTCAATCAAAGAACCGGCTCTACTGAAGAGATGCGCATGAACGATATATATAACACACTTATTAATTACTACTAATAAATGACTTATATTCTAGTAATATGCATGCTAATAAGCAACGAGTTAAAAAAAAAAATTCATTCTTCATTAATTTGCATGTCACTAAAAGTGATTTGGACAACTCAGCAGCCTGCCCTAGAACATCAAGCCCCCCCACACATTCCTGCGGCTATGCATTTGGTTTGACCAAGCCACTGCAGCACTACACATACCTTAATTTCCCAGCAGACATCACTCTCCTCCTCATCCGTGGAGTGGATGTAGAAGTAGACTATGTTTTTCTGAACTCCTTTGATGATCTCCACCAGGTTACTGATCACCTCGGGCTGCAGCTGATCAATGATACTGCTGATGGCAGAATGAGCATGTCCCATTGAGCTGTCTTCTGCTAGCACGGGGTGACCCTCCACAGCCCCCGTTGTCTCTGCAACCAAACTACCATTCATCTCATAAGAGTCGTTCGCATCCTGCATTGTCCGAGTAACTGGGTCTTGTTCTAATGGCCACATCTGCTGCGGCATGTGCTGGAGATCAGAGTCGGGCAAATCTGAGTGATGTTGAGGCTGCAACATTGGCTCAGGTACGGCACTAGAAGTGGAACATGGTGTCAGAGATGGCTCAAAAGTGGTGCTGGAAGCACACAGATTAAAGCCGGAGGATGTATCAGGGACATTTGAAGGAACTTTTGCAGCAGATGAGGAGGAAGTCACATCTTCCTGAGCACCAGGGTATCGACTGACGTGCTGAGGATCAATGAAGATCATTAGGCTGTCGTGAAAAGAGCTGATATAGTTACTGACAGGAAATGGAGAGTTGTAGTTTGACACGTAACTGGAAAGTGGAAGAGCTCGAGTCTGGAGTGGTTCTCGTGAGCCCTGAGTGCTGGAGCAAGAAACATAATAAATCCGTTTGGCCCTCAAGAGTTGCTCGACCTCGCTGGAGAAACCAGAGACAAGCTCATTAACGATGTGATCAAAACCGCTGCCATCTGCAGGACACACTGTGGCCACAGCCGGAGTGGCAGGCTCTTCGTCCTCAATCTCCGCTGCAGTCTGCAAATCCACATCTACCGTGGTGTTGCTGCTGTCTGGGAGGTATGGAGGGGACAGGTCCTTTATGTCAGGTGTGGCATGTGTGGACACAGTTGGGCTCTGAATGAAGCGCGGGTCTTCAGGATAGTCCATCTGTCGCTGGGAATATCTCTCCGTTTTCAGACCTAAGCAAGTAATTGGGGAAATTCAGATTCTTTAAAGTATTTTTAAGAAATGGCAAGCAAGGAAACTGGCTGAGGTTTACTTTTTACTAGTGCAGTAAAACAATTGCGATGAACCACACTCAAAATACAAATTAAAAGTTTGTATTAACATATTATATAAGTGTGTGTTAGTGGTGCAATAGATCACAAAACTCACAGTTCAGATCAGACTATGGATCGGATTGGATAATTTTTCAGATCATCAAAAATAAGCTTGCTTTTCATTTCTTACTAACAAGCTGACCTTTAGGATTTCTATACCCCATCAAAAACTACTAGCTTAACTACTAAAGTCAATAATACAACAAGAACAAATTACAAGCATAGATGAACAGCCTGCAACATAATTATAGGCTAAATAAAGAAAGTGACAGTAGTATACAGGTATTCATTTCTGAGCTGCTGTCTCTTTTAAGACTAAATACACAACGCACTCAATACTGAAACATATTCAGTTTCTTTCTTAGTCAGCTATATACGTTAACTTAAGACAGCCATGTTTACCAGAATACTTTCCCAAACAGGCATTTTGACATAACTTTGTGTCTATGTATCTATCCATTGAACTGCTGAAACGTGGTCCTGAAGTCCTGATTCAACGACTTCATCTGAATGGTTTTGCTTGAACCATACTGGCAAGGCAAAACACTTGCAAACTATAAATTTAAATCTATGATGGTTAAACAGTTAATCTGCAAATCACATGCATGCCGAACCATGGAGACTGGTGTAAATGGATTACAGATTATCTACAATCTGTTGCAAACCTTGTGTGTTGTATTGTGTAGGTTTATGATGTAAATACACATGCACTCATATAGTAAAAAAAAAGTTCATGTTAGTCCTGTCAAGTGATTAATCACATAAAAAAAAAGGTTTTTGTTTACATAACTACAAAATTACATTCTTTTTTCGTTTTTGTGTACTCTACATCTATTACATATATATACACACACACACAAACAGCTTATATTTTAATAACATTTATATGCATTTACAAGTATTTTCTTATATTTTATTTTATATTTAATATATAAACAACATTTTTCAATTATATATGCATAATAAATATAAACAGTATACACGCATACGTATTATGCAAACAAAAACTTTATGAATGCGATTAAAAGTAAAATCATTTGACAGCAGAAGTTCATATATTAAATATATCTAGTTGAAATTTTATTTTATATGTATATAAATTATATATTTTTGATTAGACTGACAATATTACAGAAGGGGAATCTTGGTGTAGTGCTCATTTGCAGTGCTCAACAGGAAACCCTGTTATGCATGTTGCCATATTGCATTAGTCAAGTCAAGTCACTTATTTATATAGCGCTTTTATCAATACAGATTGTAGCAAAGCACTGAACATTATCAAATAGGAGAACAGAGTGATGGTAATGTATAATGACGAGAATTAAACTTTATTTATCAAATGCAGAGACGGTCTCTGTAGTCAAGACGACGATAATCACTGGAAATCAGGTGTCCCCAACTAAGCAAGCCAGAGGCGGCAAGGAACCAAAACCCCATCCCCACCCCATTACATATATAAACAGATATATAATAGAGAATACTGAACTGACTCAATTTAATACAACTCTGATTTCCACCCTCAAAAATATGAATGCAGCTTGCAAATTGAAAAATGCTGAGTTTCTCTTACGGTCTTTTAGCATTTTTTATGTTTAGAACTTGTGCAAATACTAGAATACTGAATAAAATATTTATCGGCTGCTTATTGATTTGTTGTTGTTGTAATAGTTATGTTTAGTTATTGGCTAGGGTTAAGGGATCTAGTATATGGTCATGCAGAATAAAGCATTAACATGTGCTTCAGAAACAGTCAATATGCTAGTAAAATGCAAGTTAATAATAAAAAAAAAAAGACACTGTTCTTTGCATCCTATGAACTGAGTTTACCTGTGATGGGAATCAGCACCCATGGAATGGTCTTTTCCCCAAGCAGGTTCACGCCACGCTGCTGTCCTCCAGAATCTGAACAAGGGCTAAATGCTTCTAAACTACTCAAACTACCAGCGGTCTCCTCCTGAAATGGCAAAAGCTTTTGTTAAAAGCACCACCAAGAGTTTAGGATTCTTCAAACCTAATGGCAGAATAAATACATAAAAATAAACAATACTTTTGGCTAGATGCAAAACTGAAAAGAGCATAAACCATATGCAGCAATATTCTAGTACTCCAACTCATCTGCTCTGTTTCGTTCTGTAAATAGTCTACATTAAATTCAACTGCAGGTGAGGAAACCGAACTACTCAATATTCAATGCACAACATGTTAATATGCATTTTAACATCAGTAAGAATGACTGACTTTGCATTTTGCCCCGCCCCCAAACATATGATTAGACTGTCAGTCGACTATTGGCAAATTGGAAAAAAGGGTTCGTTTTGTTGTTTGTTTTACAAGACTTTTTTACAGTACATAAATTATATGATCAAAACATGTCTTGCAATGTAGCATGCTGAAACGCTTATAGTTACACAATATTTGTTAAAAGTATGAAGTACATAACGTATGCCAGTCCATACGTAGCCAGAGTGTGAACCAGCATAAAAATCTCTCTCTCTCGCCCACCTTTCCTCTCTTCACCTGCATCTTCTCTATGTAGTCTGCTGCAAGCTTTCTCTGTGAAAATCAAGCACTTCTGCTAACAGCTTTTTTCTGACACTTTGAAGTGATAATCTCACTTCAACTAAAAGCTTTTTGCAAAACAAATGGAGATTAGCCCAAAACTGATATATTGGGAATGCAATTTGGTCAACATCAGACCATCAGAATGACATCCTCTCACCCTTAAATTTCTACACTAACCTCTCATTCAAATGTATTTATGTTCAAGGTCTCAAACCTATTGCATCTACATCAAAATATTTTAAAGCCAAATTAAATTAATTTACAACCTGAAGTTTTTTCAAACCTGTATTATTTAGTTTTGTCTTTAGAGAAATACAAAGGCTGATTTTTTTGGACGCACTTTTAAATATAGTGAAAAAAAGCCATATGAAAGAGTGCACTTTAAAAATCATCCCTAAAACCAAATCTATGGAATGGAATAACACTTAAGAAGAACGCTATGCATGTATTACTGCATCTTGTGACCAAACATCAGTGCTGTCAAAGGCTACATATCTTAAACATTTTTAAATTGTGCTGTTCATCACTTAAAATGCATATAATGACAACAGAATGTACATATTGCTTAATATTTGGGCTGACCCCTGACTAAAAGTTTTTCTAATAGTTGTTCATTTAATGTTGTTATCCATTCAATACATCCTTGCAGAATACAAATTTTAATATCTTGAAAAAAAATTGACAACCTTTGTATAAAAGTAACAACATTTCTATTTTAAAATGAACACTGTTTCTTTTTTTTCTTTGACCAACTAGCAAAATTTTCATTGACTAAGCCACTTCTGGTGATCAAGGGGCAGCCCTACAGCACAGTTTGTGATGGTGTGAATTTGGAGTACTTTGAGTACACTGATCTACCTCCAGACAGTCGCTCCTCTCAGGCTCATCCTCCACAAACCTCTTCCTGAGGTCGATGTCACGGTCAGTGGGAAGGCCGAGTCTTGACATGCTGTCAAACAAAGCAGAGTCAGAGATGTCCTTGGCGTCCATCATCTCAGTGTCTTCAGGCGACTCTGTAGTGCCTCTGGTCATGTTGTCTATCATTCTTAAGACCTCTAGCGCCCCCTGCTTCCTGTCTCTGCGCAGGTCTGTGTCAAGGCTGGTCTTTCCAAAGCGGTCCAGGACCTCCATGACCTTCAGCACTCCCTGAGTTTTGTTCTTCCTCAGGTCTGTGTCTTGAAGACCGACGCTGCTCAGGAGATTAGCCAGGGAAGGAGTGGACTGTCTGTCGTCCACTGATGAAGAGAGGACACAAGATTAGTGACCGACAGCAACCATAAAACTGTTACACAACTGAAACTAGCCCTGTCCACATTCATTGAATGTAAAATATAAATCCACAATCAAATGCAAAGTTTATACAGTGATCACTGAAGGACAAATTACAAACAATCTGGCAACCACAACCATGAATGCTCGTGGAGGATTGATGAAAGGTAATGGCGAAAGCCAAATTAAAAGGTTTTCAGGATAAATAACCTGTGGGTAAATCCTTCAGTCAACTATGTGTAATGAATAAAGAGAAACAGAAATCATGATCACGTATAATATATGATTCATGGAGTAGAATATTCGTCCTCCTCACCTTCTCTTAAGTCTGCACTGGTCTGATTTCTCTGGCGTTTTGAGCTTCCTTCGTGAGCGTCGAGATCCACCTTCCTTTTCAGCAAACAGACATCCTCCGCCGTCTCTGGATCCCCCTCGTTTCCATTCACGCTTTTCTTGTTGAGCTGGATAAGCTTCAGCAGCTCCTGAACTTTGCCCGGGTCATTATGAGGGGATGCTCTCTCTGTCTGGCCCCGGAGCTCCTCCACTTTCTTCTTCACACTGTCCAGGATCATGGTGAACACGGCTGGCTTGTAAAGGTAGGGTCGCAGGAAGCTTTCCCAGTTGGTCTTCTGCCGGGGTGCAGGAAACAGCTTCTCCCTGGTGTCCAGTTTGCAGTCATAGTCAATGCGGGTACGCTGCAGGGGCTTGCCTTCACGTAGGTTTGTGAGGTAGTCATAAACCTGCTGTTCCACTGCAGTGCTGAGGTCAGCGGGAAGCTCGCCACGAGCTTTGTTTAGAGCGCAGTGAAGAGCAGAAACAAACAGGTCGTGCTGGGGCATGATGGGACTGTGGTGCTCTGACAACACAGATCTGCAGCTCTCAGAGGGGTTTGATGCTTAACCAGGACAAAGATGGTTTCATTACTAAATCATAACTTTTCACTACTTTCATTAAGATCAAACACAAGATTTGATCTGTGAAACACACTCACATTTCCAAAGTAAGCTTTTCAACACAGTGAATTAAAATACTTGTCTATTCACCGTCTCATCTTTAGAAAGTATAATGTATTAAAAGAAATATCTCATGCATTACAATTTACATTGTGAATATAATTAAAAAGCTTTATGCTTATAGGATTTTAGCTAAATGTGTTATTGTTAACCGTTTTCAACTTACAATTATAGTCATTATTATAATGACTTCTTATAATGACTTTTGTTGTGCCGCTAACGTCCTGTGTAGACGGTATAACATTGGTTCTGCTTTGTTTCACAGAACTAATTGTTGCCTGGGTTGTGTAGGCTACATATGTGTGCGGTGGAGCTATCAAAATAGGGGTGAGATCCTTTTGTGGTAGGAGCGGGTTAGTTTCGGTGATTTCAAATATTAACATTGCCTTCCAGAAATCACTTACCCTGCCTTTAAGACTCTTTAAACCATATTAGTATTAGTAAGTGTATTGAATTTTGGTACTGTGACACCATTAGTTTGAAAACCTCATTACCAAGTTAGATGAATTAAGATTAAATTAATTAATTAAAAATAATCAGCCCCATGAGTAATGAAGTTTATTTTCTCCACTAGAACCATTAAGACCAAGTGCTTACAATGTTTTAGCCAAGCATTACCGCCTGTGTTTGCATACCTGCGCTAAATATGTTTCTTGGTTTAAGAGGAAATGCAACAATTTAACCGTGTGCAACTCTCAAAATACTCACCTCTCTTTAACCATTCACGCTTCTCTCTGTAAATAAAAAGTGCTTGTATAGAGGACATTTTCCAAGCACCTCGTCGCTCTGTAAAACAAAAAAAAAAGTAAATTTCATTTAATATTTCAAAGATCAGTTTCTTTTACACTAGCATTTCATCATTATTAGATCATACCGCTTGAGTTAGCCATTTGACTGGCAGAAAGCAAGAAGAGGAAGCCTCTGTCCCTCACCATGTTTACCAACACCTGCAATGATGAGACAACAATCAGCCCAAGCCCAACAGCTGCAGAAATATGAATCAGAACTGTTGCTTACCAGACCCTCCTCCTCCAGTTTCTGCAGCAATGCAGTCAGGCTCTTTGGAGACGTTTTGTCTTTCTCCACCACATCAAACAGACTGCAGAACATGCCACTTTTAGACACTACAATAACAAAGCAGATCAATTTTTTAAATCGCATCATCTTTTCTCTATAACCACAGCCAATGCAGTATGAACACCTCTACAGTAATATGAAAAATAACAATAAAGAAAGAAAGAAAACAAACACATATCACAACAAACTATACTTGTATGCTATAACTAGACTAGTTGCCAACAGGTATATTTACAGACAAACAGGAGCTCTCATTCTCCATCTTTTATAGTTTGCAACAGGGCTTGACATTGGCACCCGCCCACCTACCAAATGCGGATAAAATTTGGCTATGGTAGGTAAAAACGTTCAGTCTCACTAGCCACTTTGGCGGGTAGTTTATTCTTTGGTATGACAATATATTTTTGCTGTAGTTTTCTCTAAAGGCATCTGATATAATAAAAGTACATCTGATATAATAAACGCAACATAATATTATGCGCATAAATCTCCCATGAGTACCTATATCAACATTCTGAAACAACTTGTTTAGAATGTGCGTTAACATCTCTGTTAGCCGTGATAACCTGCCGACGACATGTCTGACTCGTGAACGACCTTTTTGTTTTTTTAAGTCAGACATTTTTATACTATTTTTATATTTTTACTTACAGCTGTTTTTATGTATTTATTTATTTTTTACAATTTTTATCAGAACGGTCGAATTATTAATCAACTAGAATGAATTTGTCAAAGCTGTTCTCAACATCAAAAATTCAACACTTTTAGACAAATCCGAATCAAAATCGGTGCTAAACAGGGCATGGCATTAACACAATATTATACATTAAGCAACATTACACGACCAAGTCAATGAAGTTCCCTGAAAATCACTATTGCAAATTTGACATATAGCCTATACCAGACTTAACATAGTTAATTTTATAGGATTATTACATTTTAGTTCAGTATTTAAATTTTAATTTATTGAAATGAAATATTGCTGAGTGTGTTTGCTCCAGTTGTTTAATGAAAATAGTTTGAGATCACAGCAAGTGATATGCAACACACAGAGCAGCACTGTTTTTTTTAATGAATGACTAGCGTTTTTAAACTTTCTGGTCAATAATTTAGTAGTCAATTCATAAGGACAGGCACTTCTTTATTCTATTATATTGAATTAAAGTGCGGATCGGACCGAATTTTTCTGTCCTGGCATGGCCCGCGTACAACAGAGCAGTAACAGAACCCGACCCGAACCCAACAGGCATTAAGATATTTATGTCCGAGCCCGATTCCAGCCAGACACAGTTAAAATATATATTTTTTCCCCCTCATACTAATGACACATGAACTTTTTTTTGAGTGGAAAGCCCGCTTTTATTAAGCAACTGTATCAAGGCGTTCAGAAATGTCAACAGATGAGAGCATCAGCGCACACGGGACAAAAAACGCCGTTATAACACATTTGCGCTGATGTGACCAAGCCCAACCCGAACCCGAGCATCCTTTCTAAATATCTGTCCGGGCTCGGGCCGGGTATCAATCCTCTAGTCTAAACGAATCGTTTGTAGGCTTCAATGACTGATTTATTAAAATTGTCACTTGCTCTCACCTACTGGCTGTTTACTTTCATAGTAGGCTACTTTCATCCTTTTTCCCATGATTTCATATATATATTTATTGACTACATGTGTATTAAAACCAACCCAGTCGCACGTTTTTTTTTGTTGCATGGACACGATTATTTCTCTATTTTCGTAAGTCCAGCACGAATGGAAGCATCCAATGGAATCTTCGTTTAAAAAATGTGCTGGATTTAGATAAATAATCATGTCCCTGACACGATTAATAAATAGATTAAATGACAATTTCGTGATATAGTCACAAACTGCCAAACTCAACATTATGCTGTTATAAGTTTGCCTGCAATGAATGCTGAATGCTGCTTCTGTTTCTTCTGTAGTGGAATGATCAATTTTGTGGATGTGTGTGATTTCATATGATTGGTAACAGGTAACATTGGTAACATTTCATATGATTGGTAACATTATCTTATTATATTAAAATAGTTCAAATGACTTTGACATTTTTGTATGCATTATTAAGTCATATAAAATGTAATTTCCTAACAAGAAAATTGTGGCCAGTGAAAATGCTTAGTGCTAATGCTTTAGCTAGTAAATTTGGAAAACCACTAGCCACAGTGGCTGGTGAGTAAAAAGGTTCATGTCAAGCCCTGGTTTGCAATATAAAATGTTTAATAGATACTCAGACTTCTTTATCAAAAAATTAATGTGATCATCAGTAGTAGATGAAAACGTTGAAACACTGTGTGGCACTGTACTGTACGCTTCGTGCTGAGAGGAATAAGACCGAATTCACCTCAGAAAAAGACGTGCTGTGAGAAAAAAATACCTCAAGAAGGACGTGCTCAGAGAAATAACTTCGGATTAACATTACATCAGACAAGAAGAATGCAAACTCAAGCGAGTCACGGAGTGATCATTGTAACGAGTAAGTAATGCTTATTTCTTGTTTTAGTTTGCTTGTTATTGTTGCTTAAACGTGAACAAATTTGATTGTTTTGCTTTTCCTGAACTATAATTCCTGACTGAAATGTTTAAAATCCAAACAAACTTTTGGATATGCCATCTAAATGTCTTCAGGATGCGATGCTGTTTCTAAGCTCCATATAGTAGACCATAAAACAATACCATTTATTTTCACAAATCTATTTTATAAATATACATCAGTAGCTGTTTATATATATATATAATATATATATATAAGCATCTTTACACTACATAAGCATGAGCATCTTTACACTGATGACCTGCTGATGTTTGCCTAAACTAATATTCTCTGGCAAAACAAGCTTTTATTTTTCTTGTAAAGAAGCAGCAAACACTTAAATATCAGGTTTCACTTGTTGAACAGAATCTGTTTTCAGGATTGACTCAAAGTCTGTTAACATCTCTGTAGTCAGATCAGATTGCTAAGTAATTTATATTTGACCTTCATTTTATATTTTTTAACTATACTGTGTTTTAAATAATGTACAAATCCTTTCAAAAAACAGTTTTTTTCTCACATCTCCTAACATTTTTTCTTACCTGCCTCAGTGACAACCGCTAATGGGCCATTAGGGGAGGGGTCTTTGACTTTTCAGGTGTGACTCAATGAATATTAATGACCATTCACACCCCCTCGCATTCAAGCTTTCAGCCACAAAACTTGTCTTATAAAATTTAAAACACTATATTGTTTTCTCTGAAAAAGTAAGTGGAATGATTTCATTAAATCATTGTAAAGTAAATATTCTACCCTAATAGACTGGTTACTCAAAAGTCTTGTGCAAGACTATTAAGTATGAGTTAAATGGCCTTATTTCAGCTAGTATATTTTCACAAAACCTACCATGCATAATATTTTTTTCCTAAAAAATGCAAACATTCATTTTGGTAAATTCATTTTGGTCACATATTATTGTAGAGCAGTTTGTGCTGATTACAAGAAAAATACAGGTTGGTCAATAATATGTTCTAAGTAGCTGAAGAAGCTCAAATATCAGAGCATGTCCAAACATCTCAAGGGCCCCAAAATCACCTCAGACCCCAAAGGGTTAAACATGAAATGATTTCTGTAAGCAATAGTCTATTTTAGAAAGAAACATTTAAAATTAAGATTAAAAAGAGGTATTAGGAATTAAATCAATTGATATTGCTCTTGTGTGTAATTAATATGTTATCATGTAATCAATAAAAAGTAGTCTGATTACGAATTTTTAAATGTAGTTTTAATCTAATTACAAGTACTAGGCTACACTTACGCTGCAGCATAGGTTTACTGCTGGTTTGTTCTGGCCAGAAGAGAAAGACACTATTATTTGTTTTTTACTTCAATAGTATAAGATAGTGTTGAGATAAGTGAAAAATGGGGGTGGGGGGGAAAATATTGGAAAAGGTCCTCAAGACAAGATTTAAACTTGGGACACCAGTAATTCAGTAATGCTGAATGGAAGTCCTGCTACAGTCAACAGCCAAACAGAAAAAATATATATAGTCTGGCTCTGGACATTAAAAACATATTGTTGATAATATTGCCTCTGGCGATAACAGTTCCACTTCGCTCTGTGAGGCGATTAAGGCATAGGCCGTTAAATTAGTGCTCAAACCTTCATGGCTGCCCGTGTAGAGGCTCCAGGAGAAGAGGGAAGATGGGATCTTCTGCTTGACCTGCTGCAGGCTCATGACTTTACCCATCTCAATCTTCTCTGGCCTGAAAAAACAACAGCCATCGTTCATTATGACAGCGATTCAAATATATTGACAATGTCTTGTAATGTCAATGTCAACAATCAGGTAACAAACAATTATCAACATAATAGGAAAGAAATGACAAATGATAAACTTAGTAAGTGTTAAAAAACATTTTACATAGGCCCATAATCACCATACATGTCTTTTTGCATGCTAGAGTGAAATTATTTAGCAGGAGGGTTGGGAATTCCAAAATACACATTTTGGAAATCAAACAACATGCAAAAAGTTCAAGAACTGAATTACTAAAAAGACAAATAGTAGCACTGCATGTGTTTCTGAATATTTATTTAAACAGACTGTAATATGATGAAAAAACCAACGGATATGACCGTTATAATTAAAACAGCAAATTCCTTCAGCGCACATTCCTGTTCAATATTTTTTTTTACAGTTTTTATTAAACAGTGTATTGTGTAAACAATTATATTATTCAATAGTATTTTTATTTACTCCAGTATTTACTCTATATCTTTATTACAATATTCTTCTGATATTATGAATAACCATATAAGCGTTTAAGCACCCCTTTGAGGCCTGCATACAAGATGATGTCACAATGACCTGCTTGTTCTTGCTTGCTTAGGAAAAACAGGATATCATAAGAATCTTTGGAAGATGCTGCATGAGGAATAGAGACCTATTAAGTGTTTATCAGGCTATATAAGGTAATAATCATCACTAATGCATACAACTTCACCATGACAAACTTAAAAATTGGGTTCCATTTCTCTTCACAAAACATAATTTAAAACTAAAATTTGATAAGAAGTTATTAGCAACACCAAAATAACAGCAAAGCAAATGTGTTCTGTTAGTTTACACACACACACTAAGAAAAGTAAAACCAGACATTTTTGGTAATAATTAAGACCAAAGTCAAAATGGTGTGTGGGTAGATGATATAATTGTAATTGCAATATTTTTAAGGTGATTATCGAGAAGACATTTATGCTGTTGACTCACAGTTTGTAAGGCAGGAAAGGTTGAGACAGCGATCGAAGGCTGGCCTGGTACATGTCTTTCCCTCCATTCACAAAATGTCCTCGCCAAACTGTATAACAGCGCCTACCTATCACAACAACAAAAGGAAATAAATAAAATCCTGTCATTATTTATTTGACCTCATGTCATTCCAAACAAGTATTCTGTTATTTTACAATAGGTGAATTTGAAGATATATATTTTTTAAATACAATAACAGTTTATTTTGATAGTGACTTCACAAGTTACATAAAACTATAACAAAATACTTTTACAGTGCTATTTTCTCATTTTTTAGGTTTTCCAGACAATACAAAAGATCTGTTCCTTTGATAACTGAAACAAAACACTGTTTTACTGAATAAAGTGATGCCCACCTTTGCTTGTCCCTGATGGCTGACTGTTGGACCTGAGGAACAACACAAGACAATTTTAATGATGATGAATTCCTTTTACACACATTCAATGAAATTAGAATAACATCTCTTCCGCATAATAAAAACCTGAATCTGGAAAGCTACCAGAAAAACTATGGGCAAGTGTACCTCGGAAACAAAAGCTGTTTTACCAAAAATACCAAATATTTATTTTATTTAGTTAATAGAAGTTAATAAATTAAATCTATTTGTGGCATTATTTTTGAAAGCGTCCTTTACAGCGTCTTAAACTTTGAACAGTGCTGTAGCTTTCCAAGTAGGTTTTTTGAAGCATCTTGGAGACGTTGACACAGTTCTTCTGTATTTAGTCTGTCTCAGGTTGTTCTGTTACTTCATGTCATTTCAGACAGACTGGAAGATGATCAGATCAGATATCTGTATGGAGCACTGGCTGTTGTCAGACTTTGTGTAGACGATCTCACTGCAATATTACAATTAATGACAAAAATAATGTTTGGAAATGTAAACTGATATTTGCAACTGACAAGCTACCGCAAAAGAAAAAAATAACTGATTTAAAAACATTTTTTGTTGGTGAAAATACTAGTGGCCTAAGACTTTTGCACAGTACTGTTGATACAATTTACATAAATGCACATGCAACAAAGCATGAATGACTAAATTCAGTGTTACATACTTAATAAACAATTTACAATAAACAGCTGAAACGCACTAAAAATTACTTTCAACTAGGGCTAAAATGATTAGCTGAATTTAATAATCAACGTTTATGTTTAAATATACATAATATACACAGTATACACACATTTTATTTAGACAAAAACATTTATTCTGGATGTGACCGGGAATCAGTTACAACACAACTTTAAAACCAGACTTTTATGGCTTGTCTTTATTTTGTTTCTTATTCATATGACTTATACACATATGACTAGGCAGGATAAATAGTTACTTTTTTTAATATATAAAATGTCATCTAATTTTTTGAGCCAAATATATTAATTTGTATAAAAAAAAAATCAAAATCTACTGATGAACCAGTGAAATAATCGAGGAACAGTGGATTAATCTTTCTAATTATCATTAGATTAATCAGTTATCAAAATAATAGTTTTTTGCAGAGTTATGAATATATGAAGAATATATGAAGTCAGTGCATAATGAAGTGTGTAATGTTTAAGGCTCTAGGAAAGGAACTATCCTTAAAATCTCCTAGTCCCTAACATTGATAATGAAGGAAAGCAGTCAGATACCTGAGAGGAGGCAGTGGTTTGGGGGCTGCTGTTGAAGCCTCTTTGCCCTTGTAGTAAAAAGAGACCACTGCATACGGACACACGTGTCTCGGTCTTGACGAAACCTCAAAATCCACATACTCATAAAAGTATTGCTGTAAAAAAAGCAGCCATCTTACAAATACATGCGATCCCAAACATTTGATCAAATATTTGTATTTTATTTCTATTTTTAAAATTTATTTGAATTACTTTACCTGAGTGTACTCGAATGCCCTGTACGACTGCAAGGACGTCACTCTGGTTGAGTTCTTGGAGAAATGGCTGTCAAATTTAGGTGTAGGATCCATACTTTTGGACACACAGTCATGTACACTCTTCACTTTACCCTGGAAGACAAAATATTGGACATTTCTCAGACAACACTATTTCTCAACAACACTAATGCTTCATTTGACAACAACATCATTGAGGCTGCTGCTGTACCTTTATAACTTTAAATATGATGATGTTTCCTGTAAATCCAGGCTCAATGGGGCTGATTTGAAGTAAATCAGAAAACTGACATAGGTAAACACCTGCAACATCAACATAATCATTACTCACAGGATGCACTAAAAAAAATTACACTTCAACGCTCAAGAAAGACAAAGCTGACTTTCCTGCAGAACATGAAACAGCTCTCCATTTCACAGTTTATAAATGTGATGAGAGTTTTCCTCCCGTGCTAACAGTTTATTTACAGTTCATTATCTTTATGCTCTTGATTTCTTTCCATTGGTGACACACCCTCATCCAGTTCACTTAAAAAAAAAAAAAAAAACCTCCTCAAGAAGCTCAAACATTGTTTGATGTGGCGAGCCTGGGCCTGCCCATACTTCCTTTGACGCTACATTCATTTCGCGAGCAAAGTTAGTCTGGTAAAGCTGCCATTTTAGAGCATTTCTGTTCCCAAACAAGTAGGAACATTGAGAAACGAGCTCCCCCAGCTTCGTCCAGTAGTATACAGAGTATAAATCTGATGGACGCAGGTTAAGCCCGCCTCCCAGAAGGCCAGACTAAGCTCCTATGAGCTTATTAGTCACGGAAGCGAGGCTAGTGGCGTGACCAAGTACTCCTCATTGCAGACTGTAGCGTGGTGAAGTCAGGTACATACGTGACGTAGGTACCTGACGTATGTGTTTACCGCGCATGCACACATCAATATTGCATTCATAATTACTATATTTGCATTAACAGTAAGGGTAGGTTTAGGTTTGTTTGAGGTGTAGACTAGGGCTGTAACGTCCCAGTCGATTAGTCGATTAATTGGTCGATACGGTCTGGTTCGACCAAAATTCTGATTGGTC
>JAUYWG010000060.1:14319960-14331824 GCA_034779775.1 Enteromius afrohamiltoni | reverse complement strand
GATACAGGTAACGAGCGGGGCGGGGTTACAAATGAGACACATGGGCAAGGAGACAATGAAAACAAAACACAAAGACAAATGGAACAACAGACGGCGTGACAGCTACAGTCTGTATTGTCAAAAGCGCTATATAAAAAAAGTGTGGAGGGAGTGTGAGGGCTGTTTTTGAGGTTTCTCCTATACAGTATCTAGACTGAAAAACGTGTTCTTACGGCTCCTCTGTTGTTCTTGAGCTCTCCGTGGCAGCTGAGGATCCTCGAGCTGTCGATCAGCAGATCTCTCTGACCGCTTTCCAGATACAGCAAGCGCTCTTTATAGTAACGACACTCCGACTCACCCGTCTGAGTGTTAATATCTGCCACAATGCTCTGGATCATGTTAATCTAAAGAGCAGTAAAGAAAGAAGACCACGTATACAATCAGGACTCAATGGATGCATGTGGCGAACACTTTAGGTGGCCTAAACTACTGTGTACTTGCCTTTAAATTAATAATTTGGTACAATGCACATATTGTGTATAAAAAAAAATTAATTGTACTTAATAATTGTAATATTTTTGAAAAATACCTATATGCAATTACATCTGCAATTAATTTGTGTACTTTCATTTATAA
The DNA here is from genome assembly GCA_034779775.1 of Enteromius afrohamiltoni. Lineage (NCBI taxonomy): Eukaryota > Metazoa > Chordata > Actinopteri > Cypriniformes > Cyprinidae > Enteromius > Enteromius afrohamiltoni. The sequence goes on along the minus strand of JAUYWG010000060.1, from coordinate 14,331,209 downwards.
AATACACAGATTTTCAAATGGTTGTATCTCAAATGTTGTTCTATTCTTACATATTCTTATATATTCTTTGTGGTGCATTTTCTTGTGGCTTACAGCTTGATGGAGGTGCTGGCGGTCGGGGTGGTCGTTTGGTGTGTGTTTGAGGATTTCTCGTAGCAACAGCGGGTATTTGACCAGGCGACTGCGAGGGATGTCCAGGAAGCTCCAGAGGTCTAGTTTGCGGCTGAAGGGCGACTCCAGACAGCGCTGGAGGAAATCGTGCACCCGGTGGTCCTGCTTCTTATGGTCCAGCAGGGCTTTGGCTGCCACCTGGTTACTGCAGTAGCCGTTGTAGGTTTCAAGACAAGGGAGCTACAACCAGAAAGAGAAGCAATCAGTGTCCAGTCCTGCTCCTGAAGGACCTCTAACTTAGCTAGCTCATATTCTACAGCGATTTCCTAGATTTCTTTTATCTAAATTCATCTTTCTAAAAGGAAAGAAAGTCGGATGGGTTTGAAATGATGTACGGACAAGTAAATGAGTTTTTGTTTTTTAATGAATTACCCCTTTAAACAATAACAGCAATATTGGATAGCTCCATGGATTTTCAGCAGAGAAGAGGATGGATTGCTTACAAATTATTATATGTTACTGATTCAAAATTACATTGTAATGTAATCAGAGTAAATATCCTGTAGCTGTTGAGTTGTACATTTTCCGTGGTTTCTCTACAAATGGTTTTTCGCCTCAAATATTGGGCATCAAAAACTGGGCATCAAATAGTGAACAAAGGAGTATTGCACACTGTGAGACTTGCACCTTATTTCCTCAGCATTTGAAATTGTTTAACCTCTGTTCATTAGATGGAGGAAACTTCAAACAGATGAATGTACAGTACAGCAAAGAGAGGACCTTACCCAGTCTACTAGAATATGGCCCACGTGATCAGTCGAGCCGTCAGGCTTTCTGGCCTCTCGGAGTTGACTCAGCAAATCTGAAGGATCACAGAGAAACAGTTCAGTCTTTTGTTATCACTTTAATGTGTGATGCAACCTATGATGCTGACGAAGGATTGGTCTACAATGTTTTCATATATATATATATAAAAAATACTGTTTATTTTTGATTGCACTTTATTTTACAGTACCTAAAGTGAACATACCTAAGGAATTATAGGTTATATAACTACATTGCGTAGCATTAGGTTTAAGAGTAGGTTCAGGGTTAATGAATAATGTATAATTTATATGTGTATATAATGTAAAATTATATAAATACAAAGATACTTTAAATTTGAAATTAAAACCAACATTAGGTGGCAGCAAGTCACTGTTGTGTGAGTCATTGCGATTAACTGAATTATTAAAACGAGTGATTCATTCAGGAAAAAAACACAATCATACAGTGGTGTGGCTGTGTTTGGAATTACTTTTGTTGGCAAAATACAGGAAAAACAGGAAATTTTGTGTTTCAAATGTATCTTAAAAGAGTCTTTTAATTAAATTATTGTTTATGTAAAAAAAAGATAAATCACATTTGTAATCATTTGTAATTATCAATTTTTGGAGAAATAACAGTGAGGTCATTAAGTATTTGATCACCCTTTGATTTTGCAAGTTCTCTTACTTGGAAATCACATTTCCACTGTGAGAGACAGAATCTAAAAAGAAAAATCTGGAAATCACATTCTGAATCTGGACAAATCTGGATTTTTAAACATCTTATCTGGGAATTACTGTGTGAAATATAAGTATTTGATCACTTGAGTCAAAAAAAAAAATTATATTTGGTACAGAAACCCTTGTTAACAATTACAGAGATCAAACAGTTCCTGTAGTTCTTCACCAGGTTTGTAAGAAGGATGTAACATATACTTCTGTTGGTATCTCTTGTCCAGTGTGTGAATCATTTTCTCAAATAACTCTTTGCTAATAGTGCATTCACACCAGAGGCGACTTGCACAAATATATTCACTTGTAGATGGATGCTTGAACATTTTGAGTTTACGCCAGTTTCTTACTGCATGGGTCAGCAGGGCGTAAGCAGCAAGTTTTTTTTTCGGCACCCGTGTTTATGGAAGAGAGATTTTACACAGCATGCAGGTTGTGAGCAGGAGCAGAGCGTCGAGTCTATTTTTGCTTTGGCAATTATGCTGAATTAAAGTGCGTTGTTCTTGATCTAAACTGACCCAATTAACATGAAAAGTATGACATTTTACTATAAAATAGTGTAATTGATTTGTTTTGTGTTTCACACTCACCATATGAAAAAATTAAATGCACAAAAACACATAATTTACACGTTGCCCAAACCTCAAATGTCTATTAAATGAATAAAATTAGAGGCATTTGTTAGCTTTAAGATTAGTTTTTCAATTCAAATACACTTTATTGTTGGAATTCTTTCCAAAACTTGTCTTGAATCTCAAAGAGTAACCTATACAATCTAGCATCTGCATGCAAGCCTTCTGTTGCAAGGCAAAATGTAATATTTCTTATACAAAATGTGAGAAGGGTCAGACATAATTTTTCCTGACAAGCCCAGCTATTTTTTCATATACAAATATTGAAAACTTTGCTCAAGTTTATTGTGTGAACTCATAAACTCTCATAAAGTATGCTGGAAATGACATAAATCAAAGCACACAGTGTTCAGAGAAGAACGCTGGAAAATATGACAGAAAGATGCTTGTCTATAGCCTGCTGCAGTACAAGTCACGACAAATGCTGCCAGTATGAAAGCACAATTCACAATCGCGCTGCAGGATGTCTAATTGCATCTTTGCATTGACTTAATATGTAAATTACTTGTGCTTAATGCTTCATTCGCATCTGGTGTGATTGCAAGAATGAATGTCTTGTTACATCCACAAATGCATTTAATTATTTAATACATTAGCAACATTTGCTGTAATGTAATCACATAGGCTGACATCGTGATTGCGATATGATTAATCGTGCAGCACTACTTCTTACAGAGCCACTCCTTGGTTTTCCTGGCTGTGTGCTTTGGGTCATTGTCATGTTGGAAGACCCAGCCATGGACCATTGTTACTGCTCTGACTGAGGGAAGGAGGTTTTTGCCCTATATGTCACGATGCATGGCCCTGTTCCTCCTCTCCTAAATACAGTGCAGTCGTTCTGTCCCCTGTGTAGAAAAACACCCCCAGAGCATGATGCTTCCAGTCCCATGCTTCACTGTAGGTATGGTAAAATTAGGATAATACTCATCATTCTTCTTCCTCCAAACACGGTGAATCTCATCTGACCACAGGATTTTCTCCCATAACTCCTCTGGATCATCCAGATGGTCCCTGGCAAACATCAGACGGGCCTGGACATGGGCTGTCTAAAGCAGGGGAACCTTCTGTGCTATGCAAGATTTTAAACCACGTCTTAGAGTATTACTGCCTTGGAAACGTCTCTCACAGTGGAAATGCACCTATGCTGAAAATTGTAGACCCCTCCATGATTTCTAAGCAAAGAGAACTTGCAAAATCAAAGGGTGATCAAATACTTATTGACCTCACTGTATGTAAATTTTCTGCCCCCATGTCTTAATTTGTGATCATATTTTGCCTGACTCATGCAGTGAAAGAACATTGTCTTGATGCGCATTGCACATTGTTAAAACAACAATTACGATATTATTATTGTTGTGTCCCTTCGGATCAACAGATACTCGTAGTAGGAAATGTGTGACAGATGAGAAGAGCTCACCTTCATGCAGTGGAATGAGGGAGTCCAGTGTGCCAAAGATCTGATTAAGCTCATGCTCATTCATAATAGACAGTTTCAGCATGGGGTCACGATATGCCTAAAATGAAATCACACATCAGTCACACAAACCTACTCAAGAAGAACTATATGGAAACGTTTAGAAATGTGACTGAAATACATTATAAGAATTAGAACATAAGAATGTAGAAACAGACAGCACACAAAATCATATGGTGGAACAGAGTTTTCCAAAAAGGTGTTTCTGAGTTGATTAAAAGCTAATTGTTATCTAAATAAAAAAAAGCTGAAAAAAATAAAAATAAACACAAATGCAAAATAACTGACTTGTCTGTATTAAAGCAATTAAGCTCACAGTAAATACCAACTTAAAAGGTTTTCCGCCAAAAACATATAGGGCTGGTTTCCCGGATAGGGATTAGATTAAGCCAGGACTAGACCTTTGCTAATTTAGGACATTTAAGAATTTTTAGAAACATGTCTTACAAAAATGCATTATCTGTGAGCATTTTAAGACCAAACAAAGACAGTAATGTATTTTAAGATATCTCAGTGCAAGTTTTTTCCAGTTTAGATAGCTCTTAACATTTATTTGAATCTAGGACTAGTGTTAAACCCTGTTCGGGAAACTCGGGAAAGTTTAATGTGACAGCAGGTTTTTAACATGTTTTAATTCTGGTGGATTCACAAGACTGGATAAAACCACAATTTAAAGGTTTTCAAGCTGTATGAAGTGATGGGAAGACAAAGTGTACCTTCTGTGCCAACTTCAAGTCCTCAATCAGGTCCTGTTCTCCCTGAGACAGCTCAAAGATGGCCTGATGAACAGATGACAGAAAGAGTAATTTAAAAAAAAAAAAAAAAAAAAAAGGATTTATAGTAAATATCAATTACCCATCAATACGTTTATAGATTATGAATGCATTACTCTGTGGTAGTTTGTCAGAAGTCTATATATATTCCCATATAACTACATGATATTCTAACCTATTTGTGGTGGAAAATTCATCCTGCGCACCAAAGATAAACACATATTTTACATTTCAGCTGAATATGAAAATGGCCTGATCATAAGTGGGTTTGCACTATGATGAATTAGCCACCTCTTGTCTTTTGATCTCTTTGGAGGACAGCATGTGTCCCAGGCCTAGGTCGAAGGTCTCGCTCCACAGCTTGCTGTCGCGGCGTTTGGTGATGGGCGGTGCGATCTGCCTACTCCAGGGCCGCGGAGCTGTGATGTCCGGTCGGCAGTCGCTGCGGAAACTAATGGAGCGCTAAAGAGGAAAGCAGCTCAATAAACACCTCCTTTTAAAAACCAATTACTTCATGTGTCAGGCTTCACGGGGTTAATAAACCCTCTGAAGAACACTAAGCTGTGCCTAAAAACTAAAACTAGTACAGAATACTTGGCAAGTTCAGTTCTAAGGAGCATCAAAGCTGTAAAAAGTAATCTAAAAGCAGTCTGATTACATTATTTAAAATGTGTACTGTAACTACAATTTTTGTCATACAGGACTTTAATTTGTAAGTAATCCACCCAGCCTGTACCTGCAGTGTCTGTCCGATGCGTTTGAGCGGAGCAGCTTTGACCGGAGGGAGGAGACTCGCCAGTGATGTCACTCGAGAAAGAGGCTTCACCCGCTTGGTGCTGGGTTCCTGAAGAAAACAAACACACACATACACACCAGATGAACACATACACCTGCAGCTCGCTCAAGGCTTCAGTAAAAATCTCCCTGCAGCAAGTGATGCAGACGCAACTAAGACTCTGATTAAAGGGTTTCAGGAAGTCTTCGCCTTTCCAGTCATAGATATCTCTGATTCAGTGGTCACCGCTAGCTACGGAAACTCTTGATTTATAATCCACCTTGAGTGGGCCAGTGGATGTTGCACTGTTAAATTATTTCATTTTCTGAAATTCTGTCATAGAACAATTTCACATTCCTATCTAGTCCACTCATGTACCTTGTAATGTGCACTAGCTATGACCCTGCTGAGCTGACACATTCCATAAAAATCCATAACCACAATTTGCTGTGGGCCATGATGCAAACTGGTGGTTTTGGAATCCATTACATATAGGGTTGTCAGTTGTAAAATAATGTAATTCAAATTTATCAAGCAACCTGATTAACAAAATTAGGACCACTTAAAGGGTTAGGTGACCCCAAAATTAAAATTCTGTCATTAATTATTCACACTCATGCCATTCCAAACCTACAAGATAATAATCGAGATATTTGTTTTAGAGAGTATTACAAGGTATGAGTTCTACTAGGCGTAAACAACCTCATTCATGTGCACACTTTTTCCCAGATGCAAACAAGGATAATTACATCAAATTAATTAAAGGGTGTGTACGCATTGCATTGTGATCCTTTCTGAAATGGCAAAAGATATAAGTCAGGGGAGAAGAATGGTTGAGTAAATTATGTTATTTTTGTTTTCTTTGCACTAAAAAGTATTTTGTAGATTCGTAAAAATAAAGTTGGGCCACTGAAGTCTGGACTATTTTACTGATGTTTTTACTACTGTACGTAAATTCATTTTAGTTGTATTGCTGTCTATAGAGTGTCAGATGGCTCTCTGATTTCACCAAAAATATGTTCTGAAGATGAACAAAGGTCTTATGGGTTTGGAATGACATGAGGGAGAGTAATTCATAATGGAATTTTAATCTTTGGGTGAACTAATCCTTTAAAATAAACCCTACCTGTCTAAAAAAGGTCTTAAATTTTGTTTTAGTCTGCTGTTCATTGCTAACAATCTCAGCTCTTAACACAATTAAGACTAGACAATTATTAAGATTCAGGACTGAAATGAGGCTGTGCATGCAAAACATGAAGACAAGCGTTATCATATCAGAGCTTTCAGTGTCTGTTCTCTGTCTGTTCATCTGCACAATCTGCAGTGAGTCTTATCATATCTGTGTAGAACAGTCATTCTGGAGTCTGGAGAACACTTACATACTCACATGGGCATGTCATAGAAATCCACTGCTTTAGTACACAATTTTTTGTTTGCAAAAAACAACAACAAAAATAAAATGCATGCATATTCTTGCTGTTAGATGTGGCCAAAAAAGGTTTATGTCAGATCTATCAACATTCTTAAAATATTTCTGTCACTAAACTATAATTAACTAAACCCATATAGATACTTGTAGGTCTCATGATAGGTATTATAAACTAATATGTGAGAAAAAAAAGCAGCCTGATTGTATAATGTACTGTGCATAACCAAACTGCAGAAGCTGTGAGTTGCTGATGTGGACAAGCTCCTCTGACTCTCTGAGGTTTGCTAATATGATTCTGCCTCATTTGACCTGATGCATAATTGTAGATATGGCTGGCCAAATGTTCATCCCTGCACTGTAATATGATTGCTCAATATTTGCTTATGTAGGTCTGAATGTGCCTCCCAGGCATGTGGCCTGATTTGTCCTGGATCAATGGATATGTATCATGCTTTACTGAGGGATTTAACTGGTGCAAAACTACAACCGAAATATGAGAAGACTCATTTAAGACTACCGTAAGGCCTTGTGAAATTATTTTTATTTTGTTTTAAATTCTTTTTTTCCTTTTTTAATTTTCTCTCAAATTATGTGTGTTCCAAATTATTTTCATTGCAGAACTGAATTCATAGAAGTTTAATAATACATTAATTTATTATGTTTTTTAGTGCTGTCAAATGATTAATTGTGAGTAATTGCATTTAAAAAGTTCACATACAGTATTGTGTCCATTTCCTGTTTCGCTAATGGATTACAGAACAAAAAACAAACCCACAGCATTCCCAAAATAGAGTTTACATACCACAAAACACCAAGCCGTCCTATTGTAGAGCAGTAAACCTACAGTATGACAGAAAATCTATTCACACTAACATCACCTTACAAACTCAAAATCATGTCACAGTTTTGTATAATTATTTACTATACACCAATAATAGCCATCTACTCACAGATTAAATCAAAACACACACAAACACAGAAGCTACACAAGATGTACTGAACAATAAACAACTGAGCAACAGTGATGAACTGCATTTTAGCCATCTTGAGCCTGGAAGTAATTTTCTTCATTTCAAAACACATTAAACAAAGTGCCCAAACCAAATCATCTAAAATCTAGAAGTTGCAACATTATATAATTTTTTGCCTCTGTTAAATTTGCAATCTATAGAAAGTTTTATTCCTAATATTCCTAAATTTAGTGCTGTCAAATGATTAATTACGATTAATCGTATTCAAAAAAAAAAAAAAAAAGTTGTACAGTATATACATGAGCGTGTGCTTTGTATATTTATTATAAATATTATGTTTATATAAATACTATCACGCGAATGTACATATATGAAAAAAACAAACAAACAAAAAAAAAACGCTGTACTTGTTGTACAAGTTTTATATAACAGTATTATATATATATATATACACACACACACAGAGTACAGGCAAAAAGTTTAGACACACCTCATTCAATGCGTTTTCTTTATTTTCATGACCATTTACATTGGTAGATTCTCACTAAAGGCATCAAAACTATGAATGAACACATGTGGAGTTATGTACTTAACAAAAAAATGTGAAATAACTGAAAACATCTTTTATATTCCAATTTCTTTAAAATAGCCACCTTTTGCTCCTATTACCGCTTTTCACACTCTTGGCATTCTCTCGATGAGCTTCAAAAGGTAGTCACCTGAAATGGTTTTCACTTCACAGGTGTGCCTTATCTGGGTTAATTAGTGCATTTTTTTGCTTTAGCAATAGGGTTGGGACCATCAGTTGTGTTGTGCAGAGGTCAGGTTACTACACAGCCGACAGCCCTATTGGACAACTGTTAAAATTCATATTATGGCAAGAACCAATCAAATAAAGAAAAACGAGGGGCCATCATTACTTTAAGAAATGAAGGTCAGTCAGTCCGGAAAATTGCTAAAACTTTAATTGTGTCCCCAAGTGAAGTAGCAAAAACCATCAAGCGCTACAACGAAACTGCCACACATTAGGACCAACTCAGGAAAGGAAGACCAAGAGTAACCTCTGCTTCTGAAGACAAGTTTATCAGAGTCACCAACCTCAGAAATCGCACGTTAACAGCAACTCAGATCAGAGACTAGATAAATGCCACACAGACTTCTAGCAGCAGAGACATCTCTAGAACTGTTAAGAGGAGACGAATCAGGCCTTCATGGTCAAATAGCTGACAGGAAACCACTGCTACAAGCAGAGACAACAAGCAGAAGAGATTTGTTTGGGTCAAGAAACAGAAGGAATGGACATTAGACCAGTGGAAATCTGTGTCCAAATCTGTGATCTTTGGTTCCAACCGCTGTGTCTTTGTGAGACGCAGAAAAGGTGAACGGATGGATTCCACATGCCTGGTTCCCACTGTGAAGCAAGGAGGTGGAGGGGTAGGAGGTGTGATGGTGTGGGGGTGTTTTGATGGTGACACTATTGGGTATTTATTCAAAATTTAAGGCACACTGAACCAGCATGGCTACCACAGCATTCATGTCATCACACCCCTTTGCGTTTAGTTGGACAATCACACTGGGCCTGAACCCAATCAAAATGTTTTTTGATGAGCTTGAACACAGAGTGAAGGCACAAGGGGCCAACAAGTGCTAAACACCGCTGGTGTAGGAAAACGATTTCAGGTGAATGCCAAGAGTGTGCAAAGAAGTAATCAGAGCAAAGAGTCGATATTTTGAAGAAACTAGAATATAAAAGATGTTTTCAGTTATTTCACCTTTTTTGTTAAGTACATAACTCCACATGTGTTCATTCATAGTTTTGATGTCTTCAGTGAGAATCTACCAATGTAAATGTTCATGAAAATAAAGAAAACACATTGAATGAGAAGGTGCGCCCAAACTTTTGGCCTGTACTTTATGTATATGTGTACACACACAGACACACAGTACCCTTAAAAAATTGGGGGTCAGTAAGATATTTAATTTTTAAAGATGTTTCTTCTGTTCATCAAGGCTGCATTTATTAGATTAAAAATCCAGAAAAAACTGTAACATTGTGAAATATTATTTCACTTTAACATAACTGATTTATGTGTATATATATATATATATATATTAAAAAATGTAATTTATTCCTGTGATACAAAGCATCATTACTCCAGTCTTCAGTGTCACATGACCCTTTCAGAAATCATTCTAATATGCTGATTTATTACTAGAATTGTCAATGTTGGAACCTGTGATTTTTTTTCTTCTTCTCAGTATTCTTTGATGAATAACAATTAAAAAACAATTTTTTACTTATAAAACATTTCTAAAATGTAAATCTATGCTATGACTTTTTTGTTTATTAAATAGATCCTTGGTTAATAAAAGTATTCATATCTTTCAAAAGAAGAAAAAAAAAAGTACTGATCCTAAACTACTGTAAAAGTAGTTTTGAACATTATTATCCATTTAAAATAAATGCTTCTCTTTTTAATATAAAAGTTTCCAACACTGATAATAAAAAAGGATATTAAAATGAAGGTCTGAAAGTGACACTGAAGAGTAATGAGTAATGATGCTTTGTATCACAGGAATAAATTGCATTTTAAAATATATTCACACAGTAAACAGTTATTTTGAATTAAAATAATATTTCACAATATTACAGTTTTCTCTGGATTTTTAATCTAATAAATGCAGCCTTGATGAGCATAAGAAACATCTTTAAAAACCATTAAATATCCCAAATATTTGAACGGTAGTTTTTAAACTAAAGAACAAATCTTATTACTAACTCACAAGTGAAAGCAGTTCTCATAGGTTTCAAACGTTCAGATGAGTATATCATGGAAGGGGCTTGTCCGTGCAGCTGTACTCAGCTTTCAAAGAGGAGCTACAGATGTGACATGATGAGAGGGGTCTGAACTACAGTTCCCGTCATTAAGATGAAAGCATGTGGACTGATGCTTGTACTCATGTCTTTTGATGTGTTCTGCTGAGGAGTCACTTCTGTGGGAAAGTTTGAGTCACGCCTGATGGTGGAATGACACCAAAACTGCAGGGTCTGCCAAGAGTCAGGAAAAACCCTTTTTTCATATTTAATATAGGGGAAAAAGACTGACATGTTGCCTGATAAATTTTTGCATGTGCAAAAAAATAGCAATTCCAATGCGTTTACCCAGAATATGTATAACAGTACTGATGACTTATATTCCACATGATAAAATATATTCTACATATAACACATAAAATGTCTGTAAAAATATGGACATAATGTTTTCTGATAGGTACATAAAAATGTTCAGCTAGGATATATTCTTAGAATTATTATCTAGTGTTTTTGCTGTGATGTTTGGCTGAGAAACAACTATTTAAAAAATCTGAAAGCTGAGGGTGCAAAACATCTAAACAATGAGAAAATTACTTTTAAAGTTGTTCAAATAAAGGTCTTGGGAATGCAAATTACTAGGGATGTAACGGTATTAAAATTTCACGGTACGGTAATACCTCGGTATGAATGGCACGGTACGGTATTTATTGAATCATTTACATAAAAAACAA
>JAUYWG010000060.1:14298497-14316797 GCA_034779775.1 Enteromius afrohamiltoni | reverse complement strand
TTGACAGCAATGGTTCTTGAGGCAAAGTTGCTCATTAGGAGAAGATCTAACAAATGATATGCATATTGTGGGGTTGTCTCATATGTGGATTGTTTTACATACGTCTATATATTGTAATGAGGTAAGCTGAGATGTTCAGATCCATTTGCAGCAAGTTTATTCGTGGTTGACAGGCTTGGTCAAAACAACAGCGAATAGTGCAATAGAGATAAATCTGAAGTGGTGAGATGCACTTTTATACAAACACTAATGAGTAAGGGGGCGTGAATAATAAGTAGCAGCTGTGGAGAAGTGGTGCATTATGGGGAATTAAGTCCAGTAAACAACTGAGAGTTCAGAGTGCAACAGAGTTGTAGGAGTGCCCTCTGGTGGGGTTTGACAGTACTTCTGTCTGGGATAGTTACACACGCACACACATATATATGTAAGGGTCTGTGGGATCTACGGGTTTGAAGCCCTGTTTCAGTGAGCAGCAGCAGGAAACACAGTCCAGTCTGAGAGGTTTTGCTCTGTCCCGGCTGAGCGGTTCCTGTGATTGTGCTGCTATCAGGCATGGGGAGGTCCAGCAAGCGCTCAGATCAACGCCAGCCAAAACACTGATGGTAAACAAACAGCTGCCTATGATGGTCACTCAATGAGGAGCCACTCAAATAGCCCCAAACCGCTGCTGAGTGGTGCTGGTGACTCGCAGCTTTTGACCTCTGCACATGTGAGATTCGTGGATCACATAAAGTTTTCACACTCGTTCAGAACAAAACATTTCTGTGGCCACGACATTAATAAAGTTACCCAAGACCTCAGACAAAACCACAGGCTGAGGGTTTAATATTTTAGTACTTTTACTTCCAGAGATGAGTCTTATTAAATTTTTCATAAAGGAAATGGCTAAAGCATGCTGATGGGAAAAGGAGGTTCATGGAGGCATGAACAGGTTTTGCTTTCAACCTTCTGACTGTCACTTCACAGAAAAGATTATGTGTAAAAAACTAACACACAAATCACATATCATTGTCATTTCCTGCAGAAACTGGTTGATGTTGGATCTCAGCACAAGTGAACAGGTGTTATTAAAGTAATAATTGACAAAGTAACAAAGTGATAAAATCTTAGCAAAATCTTATTTAGACACCATGTCATTACATACAAAAAATGTGATTACGTTTGCTATTAGTATTCATATTTTAAATTAACAAAAATAAATACATTTATTTAACTTTAATTTTTTTCCCCCACTGATACTTTAAGTCTATTGAACTGTAGTGGTGTAAATTATTTTGATATAGAGTAGCCAATGATATTATATAAATCTATAAATCAAAAATGTATGCTTAATTTGTGTTACTTGCTGTACTGAAGAATATTTTTATTTTGGAAAGCTTTTACTTCAATAAAAGAACTGTGATATTGTCTGTGATTAAGTCACTACTAGCTTAAGAAAGTGAATTTATTGCTGATTTTTGTAAATGAAAATGAATTGAATATGTTGTAAAAGTGCTTGAATGTGAACAATTTTTACTTGTTATTTTTTAGCACTCTTATCTCATGACCTATTCGTACATATTTTACAAGGTGGCTATTTTGTAGGAACTCACGCATAGAATTTGTTTAGACCCCAGTGACAGATTTAGGGGAAGTGTAGGGGTGGGTCATTCGTAAAAATTCAAATGAATTGGAAAAATCGTAAAATACATAAGATTTAGCAAAAATCATGCTAATTTGTACGAGGCCATACCGATTGATGTGAATTAAACAAATAAAATATGTACGAATTGCCATGACATAGGGACTGAATTAATACTTTAGTGTATGTGAACGTTTCTCAAGTACTTGATATCCTTGATATGTCCTCTGTCCTCTGCTGAATGACCCCCACAGAATGGCCCACTATGGACAAAATATCATGACATAAGACTTCAAGAGAAATTTTTATGACCTTTCATGTGGTTTCTTTTCCTCCATGTTTTACTGACTTCACAAACTTCCTGAGTTTACTGTAACAGCAGTTTACACGTTGGTGTAGTGCATGGGCTGAGTAAAGTTTCTTCCAGCAAACTCCACAGACTGATCCTGACACAGTGACTCACAATGACAAAATCACAACACAAAGTCATCAGACAGTTGTCATCACAAATGTTATTGTGCTTCATCAGATAAAATAAACCATTCTGCTCCATTTCCAAAGTGTTTTCTGGAGTAGCTGATGACGCAGATGACAGTAAAACTCAAGATGTTTAGTTTTGACACAGAGTTTCCTTTATGGGCGGTTTGCCAGATAGAGAATAAGCTTAGCAATCCTGTACTAAAATAGCCCTTCAAACCAGAAATCTGCTTTTTCGCCCATGTTTTTTTTAAGTAGTCTTAGACTTAGGCAGAATATAATACTTATTTTTAGTTTTCTAGGGTTCAGAACAGAAAACTGGCATGTCCATAATTGAACCTTCATTTAGCCTATTATAAGATTTGATGTCAAATTATCTAAACAAGATGACCTTTGGCTGAAAAACAGACCCACAACATCAAGCAGTATGCTTCATGGTACATCTGGAATGCACGCAGAACCTGATTTTGCTGAGTTTGACGTGGTCCTAGGTCAACAACATTGTGTTTAGCCAATCAGATTTGAATAACCAGTTTATAGTGAAGTTTAACCTTACATTCAGTGTTTGGTGCTTGTACATTCAGTATTCATTCATCAGTAATTACTCCGGGGTAAGGTTAAGTTTAGGAGTAGAGATATGGTCAAAACTAAAACTTTTGATTAAAATTTTGTTCCCAGGTCAACAAAATATGTTGACCTAGGAACACATTGAACTCAGCAAAATCAGGACGTGCTGGAGGACACATTGTCTAATGTCTAAAACACTGTAGGCAGATTCATAACATTTCCTGTTGACTGAAACTCCTTAATATCCTGATGGTGTAAATGGAAATTTTCCTCTATTTTCTATTAACTTTGTATTTTATGCTATTTTCTTGACTTCATTTATTGTGAAGATTAAAATCTGTAACTACACAAAACACATCAGAAATATATTCTTTGTTATTATATATTTCTCTGACTGATGGTTAAGGAGATTTGGCCTTTGTGTTCCTCATATTTATATCCCTGTAAAACAGGAAGTCATGGCTTAACAACTTCATATTCATAATTACCCTGGTGTGCTAAACTTGCAAATATGAATGGGAATATAGATTTTTTGAAAATTTGCTCTTAATAATTTCTAGGGGTACCAATAATTGTATCCAGTGTATTAGAGAAAAATAGTTATTTTCATGTGATTTCTAAAATTTAACTTTAAATCTTCTAAAAAGATTTAAGCAGTAAATTCAAACTCAAGAAAATCTTATAGAGCCTTATATAAAAATATAGCTGCAAGCAGCTATTACTGGGGTTCGAGCATATTAAGGGTTTTGAGGTTGCATACCCTGGATGTATGGCAGAAAGTGAAGCACATCGAACATGGACAATAGGCTCACAGACACACAGAAATTAAATGATTAAACTATTATATGAATAAAAACAAAGACACACAGAGACACACAGAAATGAAATAGTTAATAGCCAGTATGCATGGTTACGCACACACGGACAGAAATTAAATGGATGAACTATTATACTAATACAAACACACAGACACAAGCATACATTCTCACACATTGTGTTGCAATTTTAGATATTTGAAAAATGATAGGTGACATTTATTGCAAGTTTTCCTCTTTTAAAGAGATTATATGCTATTTTCAGGTTTCACTGTAATGATTATCTTAAAAAAAATGGTAAACTTGAATTAAATGTGATTATAAATGATATCTTGGAGATTTAAAAAAATCATCAGCAAACATGAAAAGCATAATTTGTGAGCCCATTAGTGGTCTTCCGCTGCCATCTCGTGGTTATAAATTGCAATTTCTTACACAATACTGTTTAGTATTACAGTGTTTTTTTTTTGGTCAAAACTGTTTGATTGACATTGTTACACCCAGAGGCAAAGCTGTTCAAAACGAGGAGATCTATGATATTACATGAGGAAATAGTATATAAGTGAATATATATATATATATATATATATAATAAGGGATTTAAGGTCATTTACTCTGGAAGTCTTGTGTTTTTTGAGGCCTTTTTAATGGTTATAGTGCTACCTATAGTCTGTACCCTATGAAACTTTGCGTGCTCAGAAGAATCATCTGTCACATTTTAACAAAGTTTCATAAAGTTTGGTATTTTATATTTGGTAACCTATATTTAGGTTTTATAGGCTTGTGAGTATATGTGGCAACACCACTTTTTAAATGACATAGCTATAGCTATTATAGCTAACCAAAGTACAAAATTTAATATTTTTTGATAATTGTTAATTAGAGAGTCAAGATAATTGTTCTTTATTAGTTTGATTGGGATTTGGCCAAAAACCTGAGACTAGTTTGAAAAAGTAGGTTTTTAACATTTTTGAGAATAATTAATGAATGAATTGATTGACAGCAATGGTTCTTGAGGCAAAGTTGATCAGAAAGAGGAGATTTATCATAAGATTTAATGTTTCTGTGAATATATGAACATGTTCTAAAATTTGAGGTAATTTTCTATAGAAATACTGTGTTTTTGAGGCACATATAGTGCACTTATAGTTATAGTGCCACCTATGGTCCGATCTTCATGAAACTTTGGAAAATATAAAATAAAAAGTTTTGTAAAGTTTTGAGGTTTTTTTTTTTTTCGTTTTATAGGCCTATTGGTTTACTTGACCCTTTTCTAAATGAGCCAATCATAGCTAACCAAAGGACAAAAATAAAAAATCTTTTTGATAATTATTTATCTAGAGAGTCCATAGATTATTACTGTAGGGGTTTAATTGAGATTGGCAGATGGCAGCCATGTTTTTTGAGATAAGCCAATGTCCTCATATAGATTTGTGCCAGTCGCTGTATTTTAAGCTAATCGGTTGCCTAATTATAGCTGTTTTTTTTTTCTACCTCATAGTGCTACCAAGTGGCAGAGCTCCGTAATAAAACAAAAAGCAATTGACTAAAAGTTGAGTTTTTACACATGTATACCGAGTTTGGTGAAGATATCTCATGCCGTTCCAGAGTTATAGTCAGAATAACATTTGGCTAACGTTAGCATAGATGCTTATTGGCCTACTATTTCATGCCAATATCAAAATTTCAGCTGTTTTTTGATAATTCTTGATACACAATGTCCTCACATTATTTCTACAGTGGTTTGGTTTCTATCAAATGGCAAGCTCTATACCTGTTACATGAAAGACCCAGTAAAGATGACTACAACCTGATGATGACAGTGTTAAAAACCTCAGAACGTTTGAACATGGCCAAACATCTTTGATGTGAGAGACTATAAGAGACACCATCTTTGATGTGTGAGCCTGCTGCTCACTGTGCTTTTCAAAGCACTGGTTTTTAATCTGAACCTAATTATTAATCTTTCAAAAGATTATATACATGCATTCAATTTGCTCTTTAACTACAATTTCAAATGTGCAAAATTATGCATGTATGTGCAAAAAACATTCAAAAGTTAGCAACAGGAATATTTTTTTTCTCAATGTTGACACCATTTGGGTTTGGAATAAGTTTAATAGCAACAGGTGGAAGAGCATAATTTCCTGTGACATCTACTGATGGACCATTGTGCTGAAAAATAAATTGCGGAGTAAATGAGCAGGAATAAAACATCTCAAATGAGCTCAATCCTATAGAAACCGGTGGCCCAGAGGGAATCAGAGACTGGGACATGATTATTGGAATGTTTTTGAGAAAGTAGGGCACAGTCGGGTGTAGTGCCCTCAAAAGGGTGCAGTAAATGTCACTTCTGGAGTAGTGTGCATTCACCTGTGGAGTTCTTAATCTAGGTCAGCAGACATTGCATTTGTGTCACTTTTAACCTCTTGTTGACCATGGGCCAATTTCATATGATAATGGACCTGGAGTTCACTTCAGGAGTTCAGAACAAAATTCCCTTTGTTTCAGATCACCAGAGGTGGTGGTGAAAGGATCTTTGTATTCCTGTTTTAATGTTCAATTAACAAAAGTGACAATTTTTGTACCTTGTCCTGGATGTCTACAGGTCAGAAGTGTATATCATTTTAGGACATCTTTTATCTTTAACTGCCACTGGTTTCCCCTGATGGAGAAGCCAGAAGAGATTGTACTATGTTTTCTCCTTCCATTTTGACAGCTTTCTCTTGTTTGTCTCAAATTAATCAGAGGCCTCTGTTAAGGTGTAAACAAGAATGATGAGTCTACTTAATTATTAACCGTTCTGAGGTGGTTTAGGAGCCAGTATCATATAACCCTGCAGTTCGACTCTGTAGGTCATCTGTAGTATGTTCTCCAGAATAGATCTGAAGGTTTATTGGATTTAAAGGGCTAGTCACAATTAATAAGAGTTAATTTAAGTCTTCCGTTGAAGCAGGATAGCACTTTGCTGGGCTTCTGAACCACCTGTACTGAAATAGCAGTCAATACATTACAGACTATCAGTAATCATTTTTTTTAACACTGGAGGCTAAAAATAATGTGGGAAATAAACATTCATAACTGGATTTATTGCTTCTAAACCTTTGTAAAGCATAGGGTAACCTTACAGATTAAAATAAAAAAAACATTCTCATTCAATCGCGCATGCGCAACATCCAATAAGTTTTGTACCAGAATTAGTTATAAATACTTGGGAGATGAACTAATCAATTCTCTTTACGGCTCACACTGCAGTGGTTAGGCTTATAGGGCTGTCACGTCATGAACGATTGACTCAAATCCGCAGACTTGTCAGAAGACCTAGGTAAACAATGATTTAATCTTTTCTGTTTCCCATAGCATTATAGCTTTGTATTGTTTGTTGTGAGCGTTTGTATAAGTAGTAGATATGTTAAGAAATGTCAATTATGTTTTGCTAATATAAACGAAATAAAGAAATTACTAGAAAAAAAATTTGTTCATTTTGCTTTGACTCAAAGGTCTGAGTCGGTAAAATGATTTGAACTTCCCATCACTAATACCAGTGACACAAACTAAGTTATTTATATAAAGAAATCTGTTTTAAAGCATGTCAGAAAAAGGGATGCCGCGAACCAGATTTAACACAATTTAAGTTGCTTTTAATAGTATATAATTCCAGAACATCTTTAACCCATTTTATTGCACTAGTTTTTACAATAGCCAATGCATTCATCATAATGTAAATTGATTACTAATGATTGACGCAACAGTATCATAAGGGTTCTTAAGTTATCTTTACATTCTATGCTTCTGCGCTGTTTCAGAAACTATCAGTGTCAACATAAAAGATTTAAAAGCTACTAAAAGGGCAGTATTTAGGAATTTAATTTTAAGCATATGGAATTTGCAGTTAACTTTATCTTGTGGGATTATTATTAGGGAAATACTATGGTTAACATTTATATAGAACTATAAATAGTCTGTGTACATGAAAATGCCTTTGATATCTAAGCAAGAAATCCCATCCAACCCAACAACATTAAGCTTTTTCACCTGCAAAAACATCTGGTTAATAACAAAAATAAGCTGACATATATAAACATATGTTTTTTTGCCAACATATGTTCTTTTGTATCTTTAATAAGCAAAAATAAAAGCAAAAAGCCACCTGTGTGCAATTCAGCAGGAGGAACTACATACATTGTGTTTTTTTGCTTTATGGTGAGACAGAACTGTGAACTCAAACTGGCTGACAAAGCTAGCAAGCTAAAATTGCAATGTAATTAGCACAACTGTGGCTAAATGAATGCACAAACAAGGTTACTGACAAGACTGTGAGAAAAATAAAACAACAATGGCTAGACTACATGCTTAATGCTTCCATGCTGCTTGTATGTGTTAGACTTTTATCTTGCAGCACTATTACCCAGTAAAGATAACAGCCCACAGTAAACCATATCAATATATGCGGCGAAACCACCCCAGTGGCCCTTGATAATGATCAATATCTTGTTTTCCACACCATAGGAACCACAAGTGGTTGAACAATAAACAATAGTGGTAGCAGTGAACCAGTGACCGCAGGCTCTTTCAGTATCGGCCAAGCTATTGTGTAGAACTGGCAGATTCTGGCTCAGCTTTACACATGTCAGGCAGGCACGTGGCTCTAGTCTCCCGCGGTCACTCAGAGTCTGAGTAAGATCTGAATGAAAATCAGCTTTGAAATGCCCCCTCAGTCTCTGTGTTGGGACATAAAGTATAAATCGTAAGATAATAACAATTACTATATCATGCACAATTTAGAACACATGTGCTTAAAGCAAATTAAGGCAGCACAAACGCATTATGAAGCTGAAAGGTTATTTTTAGTAAAAAGATGAGCAGTAACGGAATAGACTGAATTTTGCAAAATGTTTAAAAAAATACTGTGCTCATAGCCAAATTATTGACCACTACAAATTTTATGTTATCTTAAAGACATTTCAAGTCCTTTCTTTTTTGAGATACATTTGAAATGTATAAATTAAAAATTGTATTATTAAAATGTTGCCTATTAAAATGTTCTGTAAAATTCAAGTGGTGGTTGATAGGGAATGTTAATAAATTTATAGAAAAATTAACATTGACGAATACAAAATAAGTTAATAAAATATTGTGTAATTTAATTGTTTTGTTTTAATATTTTTTTATTAATATTTAATATTTTTATATAATTTCTGTTTTTATATAAAATATAGTTTAGTTTAGCGATTGCAACCCTGCTTGAAACACTGCCAAACCCTTCTTTTTTTTTTTACTTCCTTTGTGAAGGTTCAAGCTTTAATAGGTGGGCCAAACTTCAAAATTCACATTAGAAACTGTTAGTAATTGGAGTGATGAATTGTCAAGAATGATAAAAATTTTAAGGCTTGAGTCATATGTACGGTTAAAGAAGGTACACCCAAACATAAAAACAATGGCTAGTCATGTCAGAATTGACCACTCTGACATTACGGCACATCCGTAACAAACAAAAAAAAAACATGCCTCAAAGAAGATTTCAGGAGTGTTTGAACTCGCTTGTGATAAACTTAAAAAGAACCGCAAACTGAAGGCAAACTGAATTTGTTATTACTGGATCTGTTTGCTTTTTACATCCCCTCTCAAGCACATTAAATTCTGGGATGTCTATGTGATGTCTACAGATATAAACCCATCAGACTCTTCAACTATAAAAGCACAGGAGAGCTGCAATTATGTCCAATTCAGCTGGAATTACTGTTATTACAGTGCTTTCACCTCTGCAGAAACCTCAAAACCTCCAGCTCTGAATCAAACAGATGCTGCATTGCAGAAAGTGAATGCCATAAGAAATATGAATGTTAACATTTGCTTCTGTTATGAAGCAAAATTAGGATGTTTTGGCAGATGAAGCTCAGAGAAACCTGTTCTTTAACCCCTTAACTGTAACACTGTCCCCTTTCGGGACACCTAATTTTACTTCACTATGTTAAGCTGGGGGAGGTGGAGGGTTTCTGAATAGTGCTGCTACTGCTACAGCAAGCGCTAGCCAAATATTTGAATGCTGAGCATCGAGCTCATTGGCTACAGATACAGGAGAGCTGTGACATGTAATAATGATGTTAGACCTATCAAACTGCACTTGAGTCTGAAGTTTTATGGAAACTGCAGTTCATTTTATGGAAAGGTATATATTTGTTGATAAAAAATGTTGATAGAGGCACGTTTTTCCCATGAGCCTATGATGACATGCTGACAGATCAGCTTTCTGATTTCTATCAAATTATCATAGATAAATTCTGAATACTGTAAGATGCCAAAAAGTGTTGGCCTATACTGTATATTTGCAGTAAACAGGTGTTTAGGTGTCCAGTCTTTAAAGCAAAATGTCCCTGGACAATCTAAGAAATAGTTCAGATAAATGCTCATTACAGTTTTATAAGTTCATCTGGACTAAACCATCAGTCTTAAACATGAGAAAAGGCTGGACAGTTCGATCATGAAGACAGATGTTCTACCCCATAACAACCATAAGACAATAATGAAGCATTTCAGAGGAATAGTGCATTAAAAATAACAACCAAGATGATCTCTGTATGGCTGTTAAACCTTATTCAGTGTCACACACTGTTAAACTTGAAGGTTCTTTATTGGCTTGTTTCATGAAGAATATTCATGAAACCTTTCCATTCCTCAAAAAGTCTCTTTACAGTCGAAAACGTTTGTTTAGATTATTGACATGTTCTTCACACTGAACGGTTCACTGAAAGCCAAACCTTTAGGTTTAAAAGTGTAAATAAAGTTCAAGCTCTTGAGTGTATAACCCCATCACAACACACTCCTCAAACTGCAGTTTTTTAATGAGATGCATGCTGTCATTTTGCTCTGAAGTCACATCTCGCTGTGGCCACAAAACATGCAAAACATGCAATCATACACTTCTATTAATACCTTTTAATTAGATGCCTTTTATTTCTGTGCATTATCAAGTCAGACTGTGGCCTGCAGAAGTAATTTTCCTCTTTACACATAACATTCAATGACATAAGAGCTTCTGTAATCAATGCTTTTCATTTTAGTTGCACTGGCTACATTTGGCCAAAACAGATGATGGCAGAAAATACTGAATACTGAAAAGAAAGCTCGATGCTCAGATAATACAGTAATTCCAGGTACCAAGAGGCTTGAGAGCTGCAGTGACGTATTTTCAAAGCCTAAATACAGTCAGTAGAAGTAACAAGCTAAACATAGGACTAAATAATCTAACTACACCATGGTTCCATGACCTCAACAGTCTTTCTTTAAAAACCTTTTCATGTTGTCAGTCATATTACTTAGACTATCATAGACTAAAAAAAATTAAATATCTTCAGCTTGTGTTAACCACAGACCTCCTTTCAGAAATGTAAAAAAAAAAAACTTCAGCCAAAATACTGTACAAAAAAACGGTATACTCATAAACAGCACTCTATGATGGACAGGGCAGTGCATAACGGGTACTGTAGCTCTGAAAACACATTTATGTAACTTACGTTGATGTCCAAGCTGCACAGACTGAGTGAATCCACATCTCTCTTCCTCTGCTTCCTCTTCTTCTATAACACAGATGATGATAAGTTGAGTGCTACATTATCACGAAGAGTAGTGATCCTAATGATTTAATTATTCTTGAACTGTTACATATAGATGAATGTCACACAACAGAACAAGGTTCACCATATTAAAATGTCAGAATTAAAGGAAATACAAAAAAAAGTTATAATATGAGTAGTGTCCATACAAAACTTTGGGTCAACCTTAATATATATACTGGAGAGAGAGAGAGAGAGAGAGAGACAGAGACAGAAAGAGAGAGAGATATTTCTGCAAAATGATGAACACCCAACAGAGAACACCCAATGCATGTAGGGCAGAGTTAGGCCGATTCCCATTGATCATTAATATACAAAAAAGATCCCTCAAATTCTGGATGCATCTAAACTTGAGTGCCAAAGGTTTAAAGCGCTACAAACCCAACTGAACTGAACCCCCAAAAGAGTCCACTTAGTCAGCTGGTTCTGAGACTTACTAACCTGACTAACTCGACTAACACTAATCAGTCTCAGTCCAGCACTGCTTCTCACCCAAACATCAAAATAAATCAAATGATCAAACAATCTAAAAATATATATCTTGAACATTGGGATCAAGAAACAAGAGACGAATCCTGAACAAGTACAGGCTCAGTGAGCACAGTCTGGTATGGAGACCGGCAGACACAAAAAGAGCTGATTACCCAGAGAACAAAGAGTGTATGCTCACTGAAAGACAGGAGAGATCATGACAGAGACACACTTTCTACTTCACTGCCACAAATTAAAATCAGTAAGAGACCTATACATAAACAAATGTATAAACATCATAAAGAACTTTCCAGCAATGTGTGGATGTGCCACAGTCTGCGAGACAGCAGGTGAATGAGTGTGATGAGTGTACTACGCCTGACCTCAGTATGTCTCCTACTGTCTGCTACAGTGACCCCCAATCTTTTTGTTTATGTTAAACACTGTGGTATGACACATTCACAAGTTCAAATTTGTTACACTGTTAACTAAGTTTAAATCTATTATAGTTTTTAGTATAGTTATATTTTTCCCCCCATATAAGGTTGATCTTTTCATTGTTGTTATAATATTTCTACACATAAATTCCAAGTTTTGGCAGTATTGTATCTTTATATTATATACAGTCTATAGATAGTTGTTGTAGATGTTAATAAGATCTTTGACTGGTCAACTGTATGGCCTGCTATGTTATTGTTTCTCCATAACTGTTTATTCTCCATGACAACCAGCAGCATGTGGAGTGAATATGTAAACCCTGATGCAGGCTTGTGAACAATAGAGCAGGTGAAACCCTGGAAGCTCTAGTGCTTATCCTGACCCATGAATAACACCCGCTGTAATGTTTAAGAGGAACAACTAGAATATCTAGAGCCAATAAATTAGATTCAGCTCTCTTGGCTTAAAACACATGAAAAATAATAATACAATAATAATAATTATTATAACATGAAAAATACCTTATAGATATTTCAGGAGTCAGTATTGTACGTTCAGAATGAAACACAAGTGTAACTGCTTGCAGCGTAGTTAATTCCATATACTGCCTAGTATTTTCGATATATAGCCTTTACAACTTGTTATAGCACTTCCATATCATTGCTGTTTTGTTTTAAGATACATTCGTTTTAACTGGTCACTCTTTTCCATGTAATTAAGGAAAGGCACCATATTAGGAAGAATGTTGGTAACCAAACAGTTGCTGTTAAAGCCACTGACTTCAATAGTAAGGAATAAAAAATAATATGGAAATCAATGGCTACCATCAACTGTCTGTTTACCAACATTCTTTCAGACATCTTTTTTGTTCAACAGAGAAAAGAAAACAGGTTTGGAACAATATTGTTCCAACCCTGTTTTCTTTCTTCTTTAAAATTTGAATTTAATTTACATTTAAATTTTATTTAATTTGAAATAAAAAAAAATTGAACATTAAAATGCATCCTTCACCCTGAAGGATGCATTTTAATGTTACATTTTGTTTTTAAATTATGAGGCAATTTCAGTTTAATTTCAGTTGAAAAGCAGCACTAAAAAGATGATATTTTCAGCTTAATATAGTTCAGTGTTGATTCAGTGTATGTAGTTAAACAAAGTGTCAATTATGAAAATTCAGCTACTAAACAGCTCTACACCTCAACTCATATACTGTAGATTGCAGCATATTTGGGTGATTCACCAAACCCTGCTGTAACAACACAACAAGTTTTGCTGTTTTTATCCACTAATTATGATGAAGAAAGTAATCATAGAACTAATGAAAATGGTCATTATTCACCCGATAAACAATCCAAATCTTCTGGACTGGTCATAGTAAGTACAAAGAGTAAGATACAATGCATTTAGAAATGCAACGCTTAGGCAAATCGAATGCAATAGTTACGTAACTACAATCACAAAAACTTCCACATGCAGACCAACTTTAAAACAACCAATAAAACCAACCTTATCCCTCCTATACAAAAATCAATTAATAATAATAAAATAACTATTTTAAAGGGAAACACAAAGACGTAAACATACTCAGGCTTATGTAACTCTAGAAGACCATTCGTCTGCTCTGCAGGATTAAGAAATCACAAGTAAGATTTATTTAATTTCATAGATATTTCTCCTAGATTGTAATACAATGAAATTTAATTTTTGTTTGAGTCATTTTTTTTTTCTAGTATGACATCAAACAACCCCAGTCTCTTTTTTAAAGTTTAAGAAGTGAACGATATCCCAGATGTCATTGACCAGCAGTATGCCATTGTCTTAATGACTTCTAAAAGAGCAGCCTGTGTGTAATTGCATGCTTACTCACCTTCTGGTGGATAAAAAGGCAGCACCCCATCATTGGGCTTCACAGCAGTATTCCTCAGACCCAAACACCCCAAAATCACTTCTACAGTATCCAGCCGTGGACCACTGTCACCTGCCTAATCTTTGGCCATGCGTGTGTGTGTATACAGGAGAGTAGCAAACAGGATGTTCAGGGGGAAGTGTGTCCAAGCTATATCGGGCCCAAACAGGGCGCAAGCTCTCAGACCACATCTCATGCTGGTGTTTGTCTGAAGCTGGGTGGCGTCAAACACCCCTTCAGTGAGAGGAACAGCATCCTGTTACAGGGAAGAATAGCACACAATTGCTCTTCCACCCTCCTCATCCACTTTATTCAGAGATAATCAAACCACTGTAATGGACTCTCATGAAGATCTCACTGTTAAAGTCAGCAGAATTCATGTTTCACTGTGGTTATTCTCTTTAAGAACATAAGCTGGGATTTAGTGTACATTTTCTCTTCAAAACAATTGCAGCATGGTTAATCGTAATAGTTGATATACACACTACACAAACATGAACAAATGTTAAGTCTCTTCTGCTCACTAAAAAAATATACAAATGAAATCAATAAAACTAAAAAAAAATTAAAATAATAATAATAATAAATCAATAAAGTGGGTGTGGGAAGTATTCAGACCCTCTTAAATGTTTCACTCTTTGTTATATTGCAGTTATTTGCTAAAAAAATTTTTTTTTTCATTTTTCCTTATTAACGTACACACAACACCCCCCAGAAAAATAGGACCATGTGATATTTCAGTCTTTCTTTTTTAATTAAATCTGCAAAAATGTCAATTCTTTGTTTTTCTGTCAATATGGGGTGATGTGTGTACATTAATGAGGAAAAAAATGAACTTAAATGATTTTAGCAAATGGCTGCAATATAAAAAAAGTGTCAAAAATAACTTTACTGAATACTGTATATTCAGCAAGGACACATTCAGTTGATCAAAAGGCATTTATATGTTACAAAAGATTTCAAATAAATGAAATAAATACAATAGTAAATATTTAAAAATTGTTAAGCTGTAATAATTTTATTAAAAAAACACTAGTACTGTATTTTTCTGTATTTTTAAAGGGTTCTTTCAAATACATGAAAAATATTAATGATTCCCATGCGTATATAGAATGTACTTAAAATTAAACATCTAATAACTTACAACTGAAATATCTATTACTAGACATTAATATTGCTGGTGTACCTATAAGCTGACACGGTATAAGAGGTTTGTGTACCCTTACAGAACAGGAAGCCAGAAAATCCCTGTTAAACACACTTCCTGGAAGCGAGCTGTCTTCCTTTAAGCATTTCCTGTTGAAGGAGTGCTCTGTGTACCTGATGCTGCTGCTAAGCCATGTTCTTGGTTTCTTTTCCAAACTAAAAAGCTAATTGGTGCTGGTTATTCTAATTGTGAATATTGACAGTACAAGTCACACTTATTTATATAGTGCTTTATAGAATCCAGATTGCTTCATAGCAGCTCCACAAAGATCACTGATGAAGTGCAGTCAAATCCATAATATTGTCTTTCAAGCTATTTTTATTTGCATAACCCTTTTTTAACACATTGTCTCAAAACAGCTCAAGATAAATTCATACTGTGTTTGTGTATTTATATCTAAACATGTTTCAAACACAGACCTTCCTCAAAGAGAACCAAACTGTCTGTCATTGAAATGCTCCAATGGTTTTGGGAGGATCCTCTTCCTGGCAAGGAAGGGTGTGTAAGTCACTGGGATGCCTCAAGGTTCAGTATTAGTTCCTCTGCTTTTCTCTACACAACCTCACTGGGCAATGTAATAAAGGTAAAACTGATCCCCAGAAGAAACACCATTATCAGTTCAACATCGCAAAGTTTCTTGTAAACCCATTAGTCGGACCCAACATCACAACACAACACAACATGTGTGGCATGTGACCACCAGCTGTTCAGAGAAGATCAACAGATTGAAGCGAACTGTATCACCCTAAAATACTATGACTAGAAACTTTATGAAACAGAGACAGAGAGAGAGAGAGAGAGAGCAAATGAGAAGGCTGCCTGAAGCCAAAAAAGCAAAAGTTAATGAAAAAAGTTAAAGTTAACTCTTTCAGAGGCTCAATTTATTTCTGTTCCTGCACAGTTTTGCAGGCAAAAAATGCTCCATCAAGGCATAATATCAAATATACACTCTTAAAAATAAAGGGGCTTCTTGATGCTATGAACCTTTAACATTTGAAGAACCTTTCTGTTTCACAAAAGTTTCTTTGTGGTGAAAGAATGTCCTTCAGATTATAAAAAGGTAAGAAAAAGATGGTTCTTTAAAGAACCTTTGACTGCATGGTTCTTTGTGGAACCAAAAATGGTTCCCTACGTGTTATGTCGTGACGACAGACTGGGAGCCCGGATTCGCTTTGAATAAGAGAAAATGCCAATGAAAATTGGATAGTAGAATTTCCATTCTGAGCCACTCCCTGCCATACGGGTATTATAAGTGACAGGTGCTGCTTTGGTGCTGTTTCTATGCTGGAAGAATGAAAGCAGAGACTGGTGTCTGTACAAATGTGTAACAGGACATTGGTAACAACATTTTTTGTAATGAAAGTACAAATGTGTAAGAGGACTAACAGCATTTGGAGTCCACACGTGGAGGATCAGGGATTCAGGGGTACGGCTCCCTATGGCACCCACATCCAGGTCTGTGGATCCTCCACGTGTGGACTCCAAGTGCTACATAGTCCTCTTACACATTCGTACTTTCATTACAAAAAATGTTGTTACCAATGTCCTGTTACACATTTGTACAGACACCATTCTGAGGGTTGTTACATGTGTGTAATTACAGAAATATTACAGCTGTAGATACTATATACCGGTGTGTACTTACACTGTGGTTACATACTAAATAAACATCTAGTTATTATGTAAGTACACAGGTATTAGGGGCACGTAAAATAAACACCTGAGCCAATAATGAAGGAAACGTCCAGGCAGGTGTGTTGAGGCCAGTCGGAGCTGAACTATGTAGGACAGTAGTGCTCCAGAACCGAGATTGGACATCCTGGTTTAATATAATCAACAATACAGTTCATAAATACAACTTTGTATTGTTAAAAAAAGACTATTCTTAAAGACAAAATGAGATGAGTAACTTGTTACATGAATCTAAACCTTTTATGCAACTGGTCGCAGGCTGGTCTTGGAAGAATTAAATGACAAATGTTTATACAGAGCTTTCACAGTGGAATTTAATTAGCTGACCTTGTGGTTTTATACAAAAATGCCCAAGTGATATGTCTTGGCCCCTGACTATATCATATTTCTGAATGACTGTCTATGTTGCAGCTCAAGGGAAGGGAAAATCTGAATAATCATTCCCTGAACCTTCATATAGTGTCATGACAACAATTTCTGGTATTTTTGTACATTTATGGGCAGTCCAACACAGTCAAATGCTGAAAAATATATTGAGGTAAACTGTCTACAACTGATTTCAAAAAGCACAACACTGCTGAAAAATCTAGTATGAATTTCCATAGCTGTTGGTTGATTTACACTGTTTTGCTGGTCTAGCTGTTCATGAGCTGATCTGAACTTTCTAAACTTTTACCCAGGATATTTTGCTGGAAGGCGAGTTAGTCTTCATCTGGAAATTATTAAAGTTAGCTATGTTGGTTTTGTTTCAGTATGGCATTTATGTAATAAATGTAAATAAATCTGTAAGTAACTTTTGGGAAGTGGTTTTAGTAATTCCATGTTTACCATTGTGTAGACCCGACAGATCACATATTGAATGTGATTTTGGATCAGGGTTGGGAGACACTGCATTACTATGTTAGCAAGCACTGCAAATTAGTTGATTTCGGAACTCAGAGGAAGATAAAAAAACACAAGAACAACAGCAGATCTGAACTCACCCCACTGAAGAGCCACTTCTCTGAAGTGGAGAGGAGAGAAAATGACTCCTTCCTCTGCAGCATTGGCCTGGAGGAAGAAAACAAGATCAAGACATCAGAAACAGCATCAGATGGATGTAATTATCAGATTACCATCAGCCCAACACACACTCGTTTACAGAGACAATGAGGTCAAATTGTTTGATGAATTTTCACAGTATGACATCCAGCTATTTCAATAGAGCACTGCAGGGATGGAGTATTTTTGGAACGAGGTAGCGTTTAAGTACTTTTTTTGAGGTAACTGTCTTTTTGAATGAGTTTTTAGTTAAACTGCTGGAATAAAGTCTTGCCATGCCCACATTAAAATATTATAGTAATGTATGGTAATGTCACGAGCCGCGCCTCTGTGGCTCTCTCCGGAAGACAGCAGCGGGAACCATTGCCTGAATTTGGACCCTTTTCCTCCACGTACCTTGGGCGCTTCCGCCTCTGACTCCCGCCATTCTGTGGCCTTTAAAAGCGGCAGCT
>JAUYWG010000060.1:14284546-14297178 GCA_034779775.1 Enteromius afrohamiltoni | reverse complement strand
GGTAGGAACTAATATTCCGGGGAAGGTTCCCGCTGACGGCGGTCGGACGGAGCCACAGAGGACCGCCCCGTTACAGATTTATTATTTCATGCAGTTCCTCATAATAATTAATAAGCATGCTTGGCGTGCTGGGAGCCGGGAGGAAAATTCAATGGATTAATCCACTAATCTCTGCTCATTTATTAATTCCAAACTCGCAGGACTTCAGTGTCTGTTCAGAATAAAAATTACCTTTTTTTTTTATAATAACATTTTAAATGTTCTCATATTTGTCCATTCACTGTTAAATGAAAGTTAGAGCAAAACTTTAAAACTCAGCTGATTAAGAAAAAAATTTAATAAAATCATAGTAATCGAGCAGTTTAATCCAAGTCTTCCTGGACTTTATACGATTTTATTCACACATTTTTGACATTCATACACAGAGCACATCAAATATCATAAATAGAAGTTCAAAGGCACATGGAAGGTAATATGATCTGACACTTAATTTCTGATTAGTAATATGTATTGCTAAGAACTTTTTTTCTTTAACTTTTTTCAATTTTACTTCTATTTGGATTTTTTTGCACGCCCATTTTATTATTGAATAGCAATATAAAAAAAAAATCACTGGTTTTATGACTGGTTTTAGTTTGTCTGATATTGCATTTGAAATGCAATCGTTCAGCATGGACTTAATTCACACATTAGACTGCACACACACACGTTGGTTTTTGTGATTTATGGGGACTCTCCATAGTATAGGTATTGCCCCTACTGTACACCTACCCTACGCCTAAACCTTACAGGAAACTGTGTGCATTTTTAGATTTTCAAAAAAACCCTATTTAGTATGTTTTTTAAGCCTTTTGAATTACGGGGACATAAAACACCTACATTTTGTAATACCTATGTCATACCCATGTCATTAAACAAATTTGTGTCCTCATAAACCACATAAACACGCCCACACACACACACACACAGAACCCTGGTCTGATCAGTACTGATCAGCTCTAAATATAGTGCTGTAATCAAATCCGCCCACACTGACAAGCACCTCATGATAACTGACTAGGGTTTGTCTCAGTCTAAAGACACTCATGTGTTTTGTAGAGGCAGACAGGATGAACTACTGAAAGTACATGATTGAATTTCCTGTGTTAAGAAAAAACACACAGCGAGTCTAATTATGAACAAGCGTCTGACTACAGTTTAAGAACTTTGTTAAAAGTAAAACTGAGACAACTGACTGCGTCACGGTATCATGGACTGCAATCACCTGACAGAAGAGACTTGTTTGTATCAGATCCCTTTTTTTTTTTTTTTAAATGTAAGCAGCAAAATTTCCCATAAATCACATGTGGAGATAAACCAGATACATACCTTAATGTAACAATCTGGTGGAATTCTTTTTTTTTTTTATACATAATTTTAGCTTCCCTCTTAATCATAAGAAAGATAATTACAACATTTGGAATATTTGATTCCAATCAGTTTAACTTCTGCAATGTGACGTGTTTATATTCGTGTTGAACAGAAACAAAATACTTTACATGAAAAAAACTTTTATCTCAAGCAGTGTTATTTTATGATTTAGATTTAGATACTAGTTTACTTATTTTTGTTGTTTTACTTTTAAATTTAATTCATTATAATAACCCTGACTCTAAATGATCAAAAATGACATAAAAAATATATTATTTATAAAGTGCCTTTTCTCAAGGCAAATTCTCTCACTTAAAAGTTTATTGAGTGCAAGACGTGCTATATAAATTAGAATTATGACATGCATACAAAACTTTGTGCAGTATATACAGTACAAAATGTCATGTAATGATATGTATTATATATTAATTATTATAACAGCATGCCTTTCTGGTTTGTGTACACCAGTGATTGTTTTCTAATTATTTACTGCCATCTAGTGGCAAACATCTAATCTCACCAAAATGACAGTCTGAATCGATCTACGTTAGCCTTCTCTACTTGAATTTGATATATCCACAATAACTTCAAACCATGCTGTCTGGCAAATAACATTAACTGTTATATGTTTTATATCAGCACTGCATAATGGGTCTTTTTGTTCTCCTCAGACTGAACTGATCCAGCGTCAGATCATCTGATGCACAGTAGTTGCCCTCCAGCTGCTTAAACCCAGCTTAATGTATGAAGAAACACTTTAACCTTAACAAAACTCAGTAAAAATTTACATGTACTGTACACAGCAACCCTATTCTCTTCTAAGAAGGATACACATAACAATAAAAAAAAATACGGCAATAATTTTAAAACATATTGACTTTAAAGTAATGGATGTTCTTGTCTAGATATTAACAGTTTCTGCCTATTACTCAGAGATGGGAGTTCAGGAAGCTGTTTCCTGATCTCTGCACTTTACCTGTACAGGAAACACACGCACACACGCACACACACACACACACACACACAGCTGTTTCCTTTTTACAAGTAATTTTTTCCCAAACCAAACACAAGGACAAACTAAACTTGTGATCTCACGTCTGATCTGTTGAAACTAGTTATAAACATAAATGTGTGAGTAAACTGGCTGAGAATGAAAGAACTAAAGGTTGTACAATAATTTAAATGCATTTATAAAGACACAGAATTGAGGCTCAGGCTTGTTGTGAGGTTTTCTTTAAAAAATAGTTTTTTTTTGTGAAGAGTCTTATTGGCATCATGTGCTTATGAGTATAGACTTTGTAATGTGCATGAATGTGTGCGTGTGAAAATGACATCATGACTGTAGAGCCTCACCCTTTAAATCCATCAGACATCCTGCCTTTACAAACATGACATCTATTAAAATCACATCTAAAAGAGTTATATTTTACCTGATAACTGCCAGATAAAAAAGTACAAACATCCAAAATTCTTCCTTTCAATCAATTTTAAATGCTATCAATGCCATTATTTAAGAGAACTGTTATGTTGATTACCACAAAATATTAAATAAATAAGATTAAAAAAAACATGTTCTTGGATACATATCACAGTATTATATAAATACAATAATGTCATTAAAATACATTTAAACAGGGCCATGTGTCATGCTCAGAGACCACAAACAACAGGGATAATAGTGAAGAGAGTTTATTAGTGCTCAAACAGAGTTTTTTTCTTTTCAACAGGTCATCATAAAGTGCAGTGATATAAACAGAAATCAAGGTCAAGCAGGTTCTCATATGTAGGTATCCAGGTAAGTAAAACTGGCTGGTGACAGAGAAACAGGCGGATTCAAGTAAAAGGTAAGGTATACTCAGAGTTTGTTCATTCCACAGATCAAAGTCTTTTCGAATGTCTTAACAGGTTCCAGCGATCTCAGGTAGCGAACACACAGGTGAAAGCAGAGACAGGTAAATGTCAGCATACAACCTTGAGCTCAGCCAACGACTGTTTGACTGAGCATGCTTTTTAAGCAGTATCGCTAATGTCCAACAGGTGTCAATACTCAGGTGACTGTGATCGGGTGATTGGTGCTTGTGTGCTTTCCGTGAGCGCTGATCCTGGATCAGGTGAATTTGACTGTGTGACACCATGCATAAACATTTGAGGTTTAAAACTCAAATGTTACTTTTGCAGTGGGACTAATGGTATTACAAATATCGCTTCTGTGTTTACATTTTTCTCTATAAATACATTAAAGATAAAAGCAGAAGTTGAAACTAGTTCAAAAATTGGCTAGTTTTCGTTTATTTAAAATAGCACTGGTTTAACTGTGAATACTAATTTCCTTAATTATCCTACAAACCCTATTTAACTGGCAGCCCTATTAAAGCAACATGCCAATTTTTAGGCTTATTTTCCAACTCCCCTAGGGTTAAACTGTTGATTTTTACAGTTTTTGAATCCATTTAGCCACTCTCTGTGTTTGGTGGAGAACTTTTAGCTGTAGCTTAGCATAGATCATTGCATCTGATTAGACCATTAGAATCACATTCAAAAATTACTGAAGAGTTTAAATATTTTTCCTATTTAAAACTTCACTCTTCTATAGTTACAATGTATCCTAAGGGTGATGTAAAATGATACATTGCTAGTTTCTAGACTAATATATAACTAGGAACTATACTCTTATTCCAGTGTAATAATCAATTAACTTGGTAACACTTTATTTTGACAGGTCACTTTAGATGTTCAACTAACAGTAAGTAACTTTGCAACTACTTGTCAACTAGCAGTCATTCAAGTATTAGTAGACTGTCTGCTTAATATCTCCTAACACTTTAATTTGACAAATCCACAACATACTACATACTGAATATCAGAATCTTGGCAAGTATATGTCAACTTATTCTAGTAACCATAAAGCTAACCCTAACAGTCTACTCTGAGAGTTAGTAGACATGTTGTTGTGCATTAATGAGAATTAGTTGACATGTAGTTACAGAGTTACTTATAGTTAGTAAAATGTCTAAATGGACTATCGAAATAAAGTGCAACCAAGAACTTTGCTGCTGTACCATGGCTGCAGCAGGCGCAATGAAATTAGGTAGTGCCTGAAATTGCTGGGGATTATTTTCAGGTGCTGCGTAATATCATTGCGCCTGCTGCAGCCATGGTATGGCATCAAATTTCCTTGAATATTTCATCTTTACAATAGGGACAATCATTGGTCTCTATGTTATGCGCATTTTGTTAGTAAAGCCGGTTCTTTAAACAGTGGTAAATGCCATCAGGTAAATCAACACACAGCCATTGTTCACTGACAGGCTGCTCAAAACCACGTTCATTATCAGCATATCGGCCAATGATTATTGTGCATCCCTACATTACAATGCCATTAACTCATTCAAGTCCCCAAAAATAAAGAGTCTCTCAATGGGGAATCGGTTCAACACTGCATCTGGGATTGCTTGCCAGTTCAGTGACGAACAGGATAAGAATTTTTTTCTGCATACAGTGTTTCATCAGCAGAAAATCTTTGCTGAGAAGCATTTAGTGTAGAGTGTGCACTTTACTGATGAGAGCGAGATTAGTTAATTTGGGTAGCAATGTGCAGAGATGTCCAGCGGCCGCATGTGGCTGCAAGGAGTTTTGTTGAAGTGCCTAGGTTATTATGATAAATATTATTTATCAATTAGGAATGAATTGAGGGAAAATAAGAGTTCCCTATTTTTTGTAATTATATTTTCGCAAATGAACTTTTCATTTATAACTTATATTTAAGACTTATGACTTAAACATAGATCAATATATTGTATATATGACGGCAGTAAAATTGCTTCACTCAAAGTAAAATCCTAGACATAATTTTTTTTGTCAAATTATTTAAGAAAGAATAAAAATATAAACAAAGCCTTAATATTAATGCTAAAACATATTATAGATTTAACAACAAAAAACAGTCAATTTTGTCTTGAATTTGGAGCAAAAGATACAGGAGGTGTGGCTTTATTACATCAGACACATGTCACTTCATTTGCTCACAGCTGATTGGTCATTTTGTTATCACTAACCTAGAATAAAAACTCTACATTTTACTCACTTTTCAACTAATTTTACTTGACTCTAAAAAGTTAGGTGTGGCATAAGGAAACCCCCTATTTTACCACAGAGAGACTGAGAGAGTTCGTCAATTTCCTCAGATACAACAGAAATCCACCTGTCAGTTTATGCCAGGCGCTTTTATCACAGCTGAGCTGGAGTCTGCAAGATGGCTTCAGTTTGAACAACAGGTGCAGACAGCAGACCAGAAAGACTCCAACAGCTTAATAATGACAAATGGAATACAGTTATTACAAATAAAAACCTTCAAATAGACATATGCCACAGCGGTTTTTACAACAAATAAACACTGACTTAATTATAATTACATTTTCAGCATAAAAAAACAGTGTTAGGAGAAAACATGATAATTAATGATTCATGGTGAGCTAGGCGATTGCTCTTGCAGGCTTCTTTTCTTGAGGGAGTGCAGGGTGCTCTCAGTTCAAGAAAAGAGCGAGTATGTGGGAACAGGAGGTGCAAACTGAGCCGCTCAACAGCTGTAAGAAAATCTGATTCAGTAACTCGACTCCAAACTACAACTCAACATTTCCCAATTACTCACTTCCCTTCTTTTAAAGCATTTTAGTCGTTATGCTTTCAGCCTCAGTCAGAAAACTTTGAAGGGAAACTTGTTTGGCTCACAACAATATTGTGACTAACATGTTGGGTTATCAGTAAATTAAGAAGAATTTGAAATATTTTTTTTTTTTTGAATTTGAATAATTTGAAAGAACTGTTCAATGGTTGATTATATCCAATAAAAAGGTATACATTCATTTTTTAGCAAATGAATATGGTGCACTGTATAATGGAGGTCTGTATTTTCCTGCTTTCCTCAGTTTTAGGGCTGGACACTTGTATCTTTGGAAAGCTTGGTCTAGAATCAAAGTCAAAGTTTTTCAGAAGCAATTTTTTTCTCAATTTCATCTGACCAAGTCTCATAAAAAAATAGCCAAGGGTATTTTGATTGCATTTTCCAAAAAACTCCATCAGACATCAATACAGGATTATTGGAGTAT
Organism: Enteromius afrohamiltoni; assembly: GCA_034779775.1. Classification (NCBI taxonomy): domain Eukaryota; kingdom Metazoa; phylum Chordata; class Actinopteri; order Cypriniformes; family Cyprinidae; genus Enteromius; species Enteromius afrohamiltoni. Next base: position 14,290,663 of record JAUYWG010000060.1, on the reverse strand, counting down.
GTACACAAATAAACTCAGTCATTTAATTTTACATTTTTATTTAATTCAATTTTATTTGCTATTTTTTTGTAAGTATGTGTAAAATTTACTGAATTTTTTGAAAAGTCAGAAATTGTTGCACAATAAATCCAACACCAGTTTTTTTTTTTTTATGTTTTAACTCAATTTAATTTCTGACTTACTGATAAAGCTTGTGTCTGTTGTGTGTTACAGTGTTTCTGTGTAGGCTGATAAACAGTTTGAGTAAATGTGCAGGGAAAAAAGGGAGTTTTCTACCTGCTGATTCTGTCCAAATTCTTACTTCCTCCAGAATGTGACAGAAGTATTTCTCTTCTCAAAATGAGAAAACCCTGGAATTCACAAACCACTGTGCGGGAACTTTCAATTTCATGTGAACTTTCATGAGGGACTTTTCAGTTCACAAAGCACTAGTTCAGCCAAAAATGTAAATGTTATTGTTTATTCACCCATGTAAATTCACCCAAACCTGTATGACTTTCATCTTAATCAACAGAAAAGCACTGCCGAACAGAAGCTGAATGTGCTTGATGCAAAACCAAATGCACTTGTTCTTTCATGTCATGCAATCTTGTTTTAAGTATTTGTGTTTACTATGTTAATATCAAATATATCTGTTCTAAACACTTGCAATATAAACATCCTTAGTTGTGTTTTAAACATAAGTCTTATGGGTATGGAAGGACATGAGGGTGATCAATGACAAATTTCTAGGCAAATTAACCCAAATTTTTTAGTGAACAGTGCAGCAAGTGTATTCTGTGAAGAAAGAAAGTCACAGAAGTTTCTGCAAACATGAATAGTTTAGTGCTTAAAATTACAAATTGAGTGTTTTTCATACTATATTTGTAAATATAAAAAAGAACATTAGGTAATATGTGAACTGAAGTTTAAATAAAATTTGTAAAAATTAACTAATGATCCATAAACAATAATACACTATATTTCTTGTTAATTATTTATTAATAAAGGTTTTAATTATTGTAAACCATTTTAGATTCTAAAGAAGAGTATGATCATATGAATTGAAAGTTTAATTACTAATGATCTGTTAATGATTCATGAAATTATTATAAAGTGTTACTTAGACATTTCTTTGCTATTTTAAATAAATGCTGTAGTTTTTAACTTTTTATTTATCAAAGAAGTTTAAAAGAGTTTCATGGTGATCTTAATTCAAATAACAGAGAGGAACTTTCAGGTACTCCATCTGAGATGTGGAAATATGGTGCACTGTGGGAAACACCAAGCGTTTGTAGAAGCCGGCCTGGGTTTGACGTAAACTTGCCGTGAAGAGTCCAAAGAAAACTTCCCTGATCCCACTAAAGAAGAGGGCCGTGAGGATCAGGCCCGGTCAGAGGGTTATTCTGAATGCATTCAGCAAGCATTAGTGTGAGGATTACTGCTCAACACGCTCCACTGCACTCCTCGCCCGCCGGGTGTCATCTCTGATCTAAAGCAGTACAGACAGAAGCTGAATGCTACAGGCCTCATGATGTCTGAGGAAACACCTGGCAACACACTGGACAGGTGAAAGACCAGTGACCAGTTCATCTATCCTTCAGGCTTACAAGATCATATCTTGTACACAGGGACTTTTAAACCCCTCCAGGTCACTGAGACATCTGCTGCGGTATCTAAATATACAGGGAATAAAAGTATGGTCCTACCACAGCTGTCATGACAGACTCTCTCAGATTCTAATCACACAGAACGAAAACCAGCTCTCAAATTAAGACTACAGAGGCCAGAAATGAGCAAGACCAAGTCCTCAACCAGCAAAGCTTTACAAGACCAGCAAAGGATTCTCCTACAGGGCTCACCAGTGAATTACAGTGTGTGTGTGTTTACAGACAGAAATGTTGGTTTAATGTCTCCTGAAAAACGCTGTTCCAGGTTTAAATTAGACCCCTATGCCAAATATCCAGGGCAAACTCAAATTTTGGACTACACTGCATGCAAGATTCCTTTATCCTTTTTAAAAACTTTCATATTTGGGTAAAATTTGGTTGACAAAAAAAGATTTTGACTTGCCCATTTATATTACACATTATTCTGACTTCATTTCTTAGAACTTTGAGTATATATCTCACAATTCTGACTTTAAAACTCACAAAAATTCTGCAATTGCTTCTTTTTTAAAAATTCAGTAGAGAAAAGAGCTTCCATAATACTCAGCTAACAGGGAATGTTCACAAAACTTTGTGAAGGTCATGTAGTTGTGAATACAAGTTCATCCAGTAACATTAATAAATTTAACATTAATTAATTGTCTTTGATAATGAGACAAAAAATATTTAAATGTTTTTTATATCTCATTCGTGGACATTTCCCCCCTGAAAAATTTTAGTTGTATGTTCCTGTAACATATCAATGGCCAATTCAAAGCACAGAGATAAACACCTACGGACACAGTTTGTTGGATCAGTTTGTTAGTTTGTTTCATTTAAATTACAACAACCATGGTTTCACCCACAGCCTCTTTTGTTTAATTCACCATCTTTTCATGTGAACAATGACACACAAATGCATTAATAAGAGTATAATTTGGATTGTGAATATAGGATCATAATTTTTTTCCCCAGTGAGTGACAGTTGGTCAGTGTCTGTTGGTGCGGTGTGAACATTTTTCATACCAGTCTAAATACAACAGCGAACTAGTCTGTTGGCGTTTGTGAATTGGCCTTTAAATGCTACAACTTTTCTTTCAGAATGTTTAGAAAACATTTAAATTTAACGTTCTCATGATGTTTTCAAATTGATAAAATGGAATGTTACTTTAATGTTTTCTCTAACGTTCGCCATAACAAAGAAAAACAGTTTTATAACATTTTCAAAACTTTTGAAAATTAGGAGAACATTTAGGAATATTGTTTTCATTACATTTTATGAATGTAACAAAACAATGGTTGCCCTTCAGGTCAATAACTATTCCCTATTCTAAAACAAATAAACACAGATGCACACTTTTTTATAATGTACTTACCCAGATCCTTCATCCCCTCCGGCTCTCGTTTGCATTGAATCTGCTGATATCCTGAGAGAGAGCCGCTCACACCATTGGTCACTGATCAGTCCGACTGATAGATGCAGTTAATATTCCGTTTCACGTGCCCGCATAGCATACCAAACAAACATGGGAAAGTATGAACTTAAACAGCTTTGCGTTAGAGGAGCATCAGACTTTCATATGAGAAACGTTAGCGGTTATATTCCTCGTTTTTACTGTTGTGACACGCCAGCCACACACACACCCCGCCTCTAGTCGGATGGGAGAGGTTTACTGATGACAGATAACCGTGCGTCAGTGCTCTTGCACGGATCTTTTCTGCAAAAAATAAAAAAAATATACAAGGTTAATTGTTTGTACTTCATCTATTAAAAACTAAATTTGCTATAAGTTTCATTAACCACATTTACTTATCTGTTTATTTTAGTGTGCCGTTATTTTTTACATTAAAAATTTATGTAAATCATTTCAAGCGGACTGGTTTTAACGTAGAATAAATACATATTTTCAGAGCGACGCAGAGCCTTTGTTATACCTTTGCGCCCTCTTGCGACGTTTGAAGCAACTCACCCCTTTTACCAATCAGCATTATACATTTACATATAACATAAACATTGTCGTTCAGAGCAAGCGAGGTATAGAAATAAAATAGGACTCTTCAGCTTAATGTTTTAGCTAGTTTTTTTTTTATATTTCAGAAGGGCCGCATAGGCCGTAATTATTGAAAACCTCTTAGGCACACTAGTGAAATAAAAAACATTGATCAACCTTTTACAGTTAAACCTTTTTACTTTTACACACGCTAGTGAAAAATAAATAAATAAATAACCAACCTTACTAAAATTAATTTATGTGCACTACTGAAATACCGCATACACAAGTGAAAACTTTCCACAACCTTAGTGGAAATTCGTTCATTCATTCGCATAACTAAAAAACCTCTTAGATACACCACTGAAAAGATTCATTAACCGTAGTGAACATCTTATATAATAATTATGACCTTTACGACTCCTCATATAATTCTGTATTTCTCGCAGTAGTTGACGTCTCACAGTGTTGAGTAATAAATCGACTGGGGAGAGACTGGCGGACTGTCCTGTAGGTGGCGTAGTCTTTTATAATGTTGCATGAAGTTGTCTGTTCCTCACGTGTAAGTGTTCCGTGCAGGTTTGTGCTTGAAGAGCTGAGTTGTAGGGTTTTAAATGTCTCTGAGAAGTGCAGTGATCGTGCCGGGGAACGGCGCAGGGAATATTGAACACTGCAACTGGTATGGATGGGCAAAGAAACGAATAAACGAGGTACGAGAGAAGTTCATCCTCTTTTAGACAGACACTAACCCTTACAAAGCCACTTTAAGCATGACTTTAAAGCAATGAGTAGTCTGAAAATAATTTTCTTGAAATGGAAAAAAAAGCAATTTGGTGCCTTTGCATTGATATTTATAAGATGAGAATTCTGATTGTGTTTGTGTTGTAATCAATTACATCTTAATAACAGCTAAACATAATATGCGCACAGTGATGATTGTCTGATGAATGTCAAATTTGCATGATTCTAAAAAAAATAGTAAATTTGTGTTGTTACTTCAGTCCAGTGAATGTTCATCTTAAATTGTTTCTAGCAATATAAATGTTAGTCTTGTATTTACTTTCTCTGCAAATGAGAAAATTTTCATGGTGACAGTGCATTGTCCCTTTAAATTAACCCTCAGTCATCCTTTGGAACAAATTATTTTATTGTTATTATTTATTTACATAGTTTCCTTAATCTTAGCGGTTCAAGACTTGGCTACTTGTTGAAAATTGGCCACTTGAACACAACTCCTTAATTTGTAATACGTGCCCAAAAAAGGGCACCCATTAAACACCAAACAATGGACTTTTTTTTTTTTTGTCCACTAAAAATCATTAAACTAAACACAATGTAGATCGAACATACACAGGAAAAGTACTGTGTATGTGGCATTGTTGATATTCTTAAAACATCAAATGTCCAAGTTTGTCTGTCTGTACATACTGCCATGTTATTTTTACAGAAGATGAAGAAATCTTAAATAAATCATTATTATTATAGATATCACCAAAGTCACCAGATTTTTAGGTTTTGGCTCTCCTACTGGAATGATTTAAAACAAGCATATTTTACATATGATTTTATTTTTTCGGAGATGATTAGATTAAACAGATTAAGGGCTGATGTATTAAGAATGCTTGAGGGTGAAAACATAAAATGCAAAAAACTATTGGTTTACAGTTACTGAATACAATATGATGTATATTTAAATCATATTCGCAGATTCCAGGTGTGTCTTGTGTACTGAAGAACATGCCAGATCCTGGTAGTACAAGTTCACTTAACTATATTACAGAAGATCTGAATGATATATATCTGGTGTAATATATTCTATGTGAACTGACAGTAACTGCCAGAGAGAGCATCTGGCTACCATTCATGGAGGAGCAGCTGAAATGTGATGAAGAGACAGTCATCATCGGACACAGTTCAGGAGCCGCTGCAGCCATGAGGTACTACTGAGGTTCATTACAGTGCGCTTTTAATATTTCGGTTACACTTTACAATAAGGTTCATTAGTAACATGAACCAAGAATGGACATAACTTCTACAGCATTTATTAATCTTTTGTTAATATTAATTTCAGCATTATAACTAATGCATTATTAAAACCACAATTGCGTTTGTGAACATTAGTTAAATAAATTGTGTAATAAATACATTGTTCATTGTTATTTCATGTTAGTTAATACATTACAATACTGTGTTATTTGTTAACATTAGTTAAAAGTCTTACCAATACTTCTATTAAATGAAAAATAGGAAAGTATACTTTTGTACTTCTTATGTATACATAATATGACATTTAAATATTATACATATACATAAAATTACATTTAAGTGTACTAAAATGCTAATGCTATTAAAGTATTTAATTAGTAACCTATCAGCCTACCTATAAGTTCACTTTTCTCAGAGCCAAGACATTTTACCTATTCTAATACCTATTCTTGTCTTAGGACAACTTTGATGAAAGGTTTTGATCCACTTCAAATGTTGACTACTGTATATAT
>JAUYWG010000060.1:14266433-14277393 GCA_034779775.1 Enteromius afrohamiltoni | reverse complement strand
CTTGACCGAGATTAGCTGGGTGGCTCTTAGTTGGCAAGTAGACAAAAGTCCTCTAAAACCATTCTAAAACGTTAAAACAACAACAAAAAAATATTATTATTATTATTATTATTATTATTATATACATAAAAGCATCTTAGGTGTGTGCTTTGACTGTGAGTTCACAGTGGTCTGTGTTTAGTTAACAGTAGGTGGCGGTAATGCACAAAAAGCTGTATGCCAACCGCCGTAAAACTGGAAAGAAGAAGAAGGTAATGTAACTGAAATAGAAGAAGAAGAAAGACGCGTTTCCGCTTTCTTTACGTCCATGCTGATTTGAGAAACCTCAGGTTTTCTGAATCTGAATTTATTTTGTTAATTTCACTATGTCTATTAAATTAAATGCTCTTTTCAGTGACTCATATGTGGATATAAGCCAGTATAGAGACCAACATTTTAAGGTAAGCATTGGTTTTCCTTCTGATATACATTCTGGCATCTTTTATTATCTCTTTTCCCATCCATATCATAGTCACTTTTTTCTTTTTAAATTAATAGATTATACAAAAGTAATTGTTCATTTTATGCATTTCGTTTGCGAACGTGTATAGATTATTTTTCTCGGTTAATTTATAAAAAGCTTCCACATAACAGTTTACCTTTTGTAAAGCAGTCCTAGTAATTATTATGTCCATTACTCTAATAGATTCAGTGTTTAATACATACAGTTCCTTTAAAAAAGGTATGTTAGATACAGGCTTACATACTATTGGAAATATTACTACAATTTAAATAATTTAAATTTTTACTTTTGCATTGTAATTCATTTTATTACCTGATATAATGACTGCTCTATTTTCAGCAGTCTTTACATGTTTCTATGATCCTTAATAATAATAATAATTCTAATAATAATAATAATTCTAATATGCTGATTTGATTTTGTACCACTGTAATAGTGATACAGTGTCTTTTATAGGACTCTTTCATTTTAAAATGGAAATCTTCTGTAATTTTCGGTTTATTGTGTCCCTGCTGAACAAAAGTGTTTCATTTAAAAATAAAACCATTGTGATATCAAAGATTAAACTTCATGATAGAGGCAGATTTGTGCAGCAGTCCTCATTACTTAAACATCAGCTTCTCCATTGCTGGGAATGAATCTAAATGCACAGGATAATTAAATCTGTTTTTTGCAGGGTAACCGTTATGAGCAGGAGAAGCTGCTGAAGCAGAGCTGCACACTGTATGTGGGAAACCTGTCCTTCTACACCACAGAGGAGCAGGTGCACGAGCTGTTCTCCAAGAGCGGAGATGTCAAGAGGATCATCATCGGCCTCGATAAGGTCAAGAAGACCGCCTGCGGCTTCTGTTTCGTCGAGTATCCTCCCAACTAAGAATCAGGGGGTGCGAAATGCTGCTTTTAAATGCTGTCATTGATTTTCTGTTTCTTCCTGACCAATCTCTGTCTGAATTCAAATTAACCTTTTTTTTTTTTTTTTTTTTTTTGCTGATGCAACCTCCTAAAGCCGGAGTCTTTAAAATGAAAGCTGTCATTTACTCACCTTTTTACTCACTCATTCTTAAAAGACAAAAAAATGGCATAATTGAGCTTCCCTTTACCATGTTTGATGTGCTCTAGGTGTGAAAATGTGTTTAGAATTTATACATTTTCAATCAATCAATTTTCATCTTTTAGGAAATGCAACTTTTGCATTATTCCTCATCAGTGCTTGAGATTAATATAAAGTTATTTAATTTTCTATGATATTAGTTCTTTGATTGCCATCAGACAAAGAGACTGTGAAACTATTGTCCGTTCTTTAACTGCTGATGTGAAGATATTACACTCGTGCTGATGCTGAGCACGCTATGAGGTTTATTAACGGCACACGTCTGGATGACAGGATCATCAGAACGGACTGGGATGCAGGCTTTAAAGAGGGCAGGCAGTACGGCCGGGGCAAGTCAGGCGGGCAGGTAAGTGATGAAACACACAATGAAATAACTATTGCAATAAATATTACAGAAACTTCAGGAACGTTTTTTTTTTTTTTTTTTGCTAGTAACAAAAAATAAATCCTAGTAACTGAGGTCCAGAAGCATGAGATAATTTCCATGCTGAAAATATTATTTTTATATTTGTTTTTAGCTTTTCTATGTCTCAATATAACATATTTGAGTATTTTGTTCAAATGCCTCTGCTTTGGACCCCACTGTGCATGCAGTGTTATATTCCATGATGTAGCATTATGTGTCTCTGTTTTGGTGTAATGTAAGTCTGCCAGAGCAGTTTTTACAAGGCTGTTCTGTTTCCAGGTCAGAGATGAGTATAGGCAGGACTATGACCCCGCCAGAGGGGGTTATGGGAAGCTGGTGCAGAAATCTTGAACATGCCTTCTCCCATTTTTTTTCCTTTTTTTAACATTTGATTGAAAATGAATATGGACTGGATTATGACAGTGGTGCACAGTAACGGATTAAGTTTTTTGTGTGTGTGATGTACATATTAGGGTTTAGTGCTTTAGAGAACTGGCATGTAGTCTGGAATGTGTAGTCTTTCTTTTTAATAAACTGTGTTTTATAAAATGCCTTGTAAGACTCTCACTGTTTGTCTTGAGATGAACCCAATATGTGCTGCATGCATAAGCTCAGATGTAAAATGCGATACCAGTGAATCTAGTCTGGTTTGCTGACACAAACCATTATAAAAACTAAAATTAGTGGTACTGTTTGGTCATTGTAACTCGGTGCTTCTGAAATCTGTCCTGGAGGCCCCCCTGCCCTGAACATTTTGTATTTCTCCCTTATCAGATACAACCCATTTAGTTTTTGCAGTCTCTGCTAACAAGCTGATGAGTGGAATCAGTTGTTAGATGAGGGAGACATACAAATTGTAGGGCAGGGGGTCATCCAGGACAGGTTTGGGAAGCACTGCATACAACTGTAAATAATGAATAGTGCACTGGACAAGTATTAGCACTGATGTTAAAAATATTGACATTTTTGCCCCATTCATACTTCTGCCACCATACAACTTGGAAAATTAGCATCTTGTGAAGGTTAAGTGTCTCCTTTTATGTTCATTTGCAAACACAATAACAGACACAGCACTGGTTATTCAACATGGTTTTATGTATTCTTAAATAATGATGAAACTAGTAGTCAGAAACTCAGTCTGAGGTTATGATTCGTTGGTTCAAGTAACTAAATTACAGTATCGCTCTTGAATGGTGGGTCACTGACAAAAGTATAAATCTACTATCCTTACATATTTTTGTACCAAACTGCATCACAAAGTAGAAAAACGCTCGTCACACAGAACAGAAATGACGACTCAATCACACACAACCGCAACAATCAGCATTCTCCTAGCAAATTTTAGCCTGATCACATGAAATTGCATACCAATAGCACAAGATATTGTTTCAAATTGGTTACACGCAAACATTTTCTTTGGCATGCGTAAGATACAACCCCAATCCTGCCCAATTGTGTATCATACGCACACCAATAGCAATTTTTGCAAATCAATACCACAAATTTTGAATACCACATTTTTATTTGGCATACTAATTATAAGCATTTTCATGAGTCCTGGCTCCAAATTTAGCTTGGCCTTCATTGTTTTTATTAACCAATTACAGAACGGCAGGTTTCGATTATATTTTTCAGATTAGTCTTCACCAATAAAACGAATAAATAAAAAAGGCAGAACCTGCAGCTTTCACTGCACTGTGCTCATTTAAAAAATGACCTTTAACTGACTTCAATTAACAACAAATCTACATGCTACAAAATCCATTTTAACCGCTGATACATTTGAGGAAAAACAATGGAAAGTGCTCAGAAGTGAGAGAACAGCAGTTTGCAACAACAGAATGGCCAAATAATGCTGGCGGTTTACACCAAAGCAGCCTGATATTAAGCATCAATCCTGCGGCTTTTCTATTAGAAACATCTGGGAACATATTTAAGGGTGATCAAAAGTTAAAGCAATCTGGTCCAAGACTTTAAGAGTATAGCCACAAAATTAGCTCTCAAGTTAAAAGCTTGACTGTACAAGTAGAATTCTGGTGTTAAACAGTACATTCATTAAAATGCTTCTTGTACCTCAACAACGGCATGGCATTTCTAAACTACAAAGTCCTTCAAGTTTCATGCTGCAAAGCAAAAATTATGTTCTTTACTAAAAGAAACCTGATAGAAACATGTAATCTGTGTTATGGCTGTGTTATAAATGAATCTTTGTGGTTGACAGAAACGAAAAAAAATGTCTCCATTGCTGAGGATCTTCTGTTCGTTTCTCTGAGAGGTTGTCACAGGCTTCGTTAAATTCAAGGTTGAGGACGCTGGAGAAGGCATATCTGAGCCGCGATGTAATGCGAGGTAAACTTGACCTGAAGAACTCCATCAAACTGACAGGGAATGATTGGACAGGCTCAAATATTGGGAACTTCCAGCTTTGCCTGATCAGAACTTTGGGTTTCTTTGTCTTGTTGTGAAGTCCTTTCCCTCATTCAGACACCAGTCTGCAAGTCTCGAGTCTATGTGGCTTTGTCTTGAGTTAGACAGTCAGACAGTCTGCAGTCACACAGCTCTCTGTAGATCCTCTTGCGGACTTGTGGCATGTCCTCTTGAGTGAACAGGAGCGGCTTCATGAATGCCAGGCACTTGCAGTACTGCCAAATGAAAAAGTTGCTTAGTGTTATCACTTCAGTTCACTTGTTTTATTGTATTGAATGTATTAGGCCACCATGGCCACAGTCTTATTTTATTACATATATATCAATGAAATACAACTTTAGCCTCTAAATAATCTTGATTTTTCATCTAAACATTGGAATTTGTGGGATTTGCTCCATCTTAATATAGATTATTTTTTCATTGGGTAACTTGTCATTGTTCAGTAAATTTATTTTGGACATCTTTGTTCTTGTGATTTTGTATTTAATTTTTAACATTTATTACACCACTGCTTTTCTCACTGACAGTCATAGTTATGGTGGATAAGTGGAAAAAGTTATTTGACTAAAAGTTATTTAACAGGAATGTATCAATTGAATTCGATATCGAAGTGTCAATTTAAGTTACTCAGCAACTACTAATGCATAAAATAACACAAATCAGATTTTAAAATTGCAATGAAATGGAAATGGAAGACAAAACTTTTCTTTCATTAAATGTTATTTGATTAGTTCTATCTATACATTTACAGTTGTTTTCACTGGTAATTAAACTTTACAACTAAACAATATGAGTTCATAAAATTAAACAATACATTTACAAAAACCTAACCAGGGATAATAAATCTTCTATATAAAATCTAGTTCTATATCTAGAAAATATATATGGTGACCCAACCCTATTATGCACAAAAAATTCTTACCTCTAGGACAAAAACCCCACAGTCATTGTCGTTCTTTTGCTGTGGAATGGTCCTGTTGACGACCATCTTCCAACTCTTCTGAAAGACGGCTTGTTTCTTCTCTTTCGCTTCTGCAATGATATATTTCAGGATGTTCTGTGGATGAGAGTCACATGTCAGGTCTCTGTAAGGAGTTTAGTTTGAATTACCCTTCAAAAACACTCACATCCACAGCGAACTTAAACAGGATGCCCTGGGAGTCATAGAAATTGATGCATTGCTTGGAGACGTCCACGGTTATGAGTGACCAGTGGATCTCCAGGTGGAGAGGAATCAGGATCAGTGTCTTGGAAAACAGATCAACCTGAGCAAAATATGGACAGACATAAGACATTAGGCATTATTGACTGTATTCCTTAAAATAACAGTAATGAGAAAAACAATTAAACAAAATATAAGAAGAATTTTGAGAAATGTTTCTCTTTTTACTAAGCATTAAAAAAAGAACAAAAAGGTGACTTAGAAAAGACAAAAAACTTACAGGAGATGACTTATCATGCAAATAAACAAAAACATATGAGATGCCAACTTTTTGCATCCGTGTTTGATGTTTGCAGTGCCGTGACATTCACCTTTTTGGTCCATCGTCTTACTCCTTCATAACCTTTTGCTATAAACTGTCTGTAAAAAAAACTGTTGAAGAAATGAACCTAGAAAATGACAAGGCATCAAATTATGAGAAATTATGAGAGGATATAATACAAGACAGATTAATTTGCGAGATGAGAGACATAACACTTTACTGTACCTTATGATTTGTAGCTTCCATGATCAGTTCTCCATACATGTTAATCACCTGTAAAGACACATACATCAAATCCTGCATGCCTCAGTGTACATATATTGTATATACTCCTAATAAACATGGACTTCAAAGAGGCCTGCCTGGTCATTGACCCAGTTCTGGTCATCAAGTGTTGAAAGGTCATCTAAGGTCAAAGTGTGCTTGTTGTAGGTCACTTGGAAGAAATGCATAGGAGCACAGGCCAGACCAGCCCTGTACTTAGCCACTTCTTTTGTAATCAGCTTCATTCTGTAGCAGATTATACAGAATACAAAGTGAAATTAGTGCACCTTAATCTATTTTCCACAAAGTGCGTACAAATTGGTGTTCAACCATATAATCATGTTACCGAAGTCACATGAAAAAAAATGGTTACATTTTACTTATGTACATGTACTTAATATTATACCATTAAATTGTGTATAAATACATGCAAGTACTCCGAAGCAAAATCATAATCAGAACTCTAACATATAAGTACATGCTCACACCTTAAAATAAAGTGAAATCAAAACCTTTCACAAATGCTACAGAATTATAACAAATTGTGTCTTCTGCTCACCAAGGCTTTTTTTTTTTTTTAATACTCGTGCTGACAAACAATTAAACCTGATTAATTGCAGCCAAATGATATGTCACCATTTAATATGTGCACGCAAGTGTTTGTTTTTATATATACATAATAAACATACAAACCCTTATTTTGAATATGATTAATCAGTTCACAGCACTAGTCAAAACAAATAAAATCTTTTAATTTGACCTCCAGAGGTCTTTCTGAAGGTTATGTTTCTCCCTTTGCTGATTAAAAAAAGAACATCAACTAGATTGATTTAGTGCCACACTTGTAGAAAAACATGATTCAGTAGGGATTAAACTTGCCTGTCATTTAGATCAGACTGAAACGTTGTATTCAGGTGATTGAGGACATCGCTATCACTCAACGGAGTGAAGCTTCCATATTTCCCATAGAACTGCTCCAGGAATTCTAGAAGATAAAAGCACATTCGTTAACAAATTAAAGAAAAGAAAAACTAGAAATCACCAGAAGCTGATCCGAACACTACCATGAATGCACTCGATGATGCCCTCAGTGGTGAACTCAGCTGGAGGCAGTGCAGGCCGGGGCTGTCCCATCTCCTCCGCAGTGTCGCTCCTGTTCTCCTCAGAGAGGGGTTTGCAGTAGTGATGGTCCCAGGAAGCCCGGTTTCCTCCAGCATTCAGACCGGGCGGCTCAATTTCCATCGCATCCGGCTCCACGCCGATCAGGGAAGAATCGGGGGGTTTCTTCATCAAGTCATTGGGTGTGACAGAAGAGTTCAGCTCTTCGTTGTCACTAGGATGCCCATGAGCACTGTTCTCCTGGCCATTTACCACCACAGTGTTCTCGCTCCCTCCCTCAGTTTGGGACAGCTCTTGCTTCTCTTTAGGAGACGGAGCCTCGTCCATCTCAGAAGCAGTGTCCGCTTCTAAAGTCACCACAGAGTCCGCTGCAGTCGAGCTCACCACTTCCTCCTCAGCTGCCACCTCTTCTTCTTGGCTCAGCATCTCTTTCTTCCTGCGGCCGCGTTTCTTGGACACCTGCTGGTGTCCCGGTGCGTGGGGCTTGCCGTGGGGCCCGCAGCAGTCGCATGTCTTCGGCACCCGTTTCCTCCTGGAGCGTCCATTCTCAGGCATCTCGCCTGGTTCTGCCCTAACGGAGCTGTTTGCTGCCGGGACCCTCATTGAGAGCTCTACCCCATTCCTCCCGGGAACCTCTCACCCCGTTGTGTGTTTCTAGCACGACTCCTCCATCGGCACACAGATGCTGGATCCTGGAAATGGAACTCTATGGATGTACTTCTCTGATCTGCACATTAAAAAATGTCTTTTAAAGGGAAAAAAAGTCAAACAATCTGAGTGATTAGAGATTAAATTGTCAAAAAAAAAGCATTAAAAGTACTGTGTGCATTAAAAATAAAATAAGTAAGTCTCTTCTGCTCATCAAGCCTACATTTGTTGATCCTAAGTACAGCATAAACAGGAAAATTATGAAATATTTTTACTATTTAAAATAACTGCTTTCTATTAGGATCTATTTTAATAAGTTATTTATTAATGTGATTTCAAAGCTGAATTTTTAGTGTCATTACTCTAGTCACATGACCCTTCAGAAATTATTATAATATGCTGATTTGCTTTTCAAAAACATGCATTATTTTTATTATTATTATTATTATTATTATGTTGTAGGTTTTTTCAGGTTTCTTTGATGAACAGCAAGTTCAGAACAGCATTTCTGAAATGGACATCTTTAGTAACATTATAATGTCATGATATATGTCTTTATCATCACTTTTCGAATCCATCAGATTTTAAAGCATATTTGCTAACTAAAAGTGTTAATTTCAATAATTTCTTTTCAAAACTATAATCAAAAATTGCACTGACTTCAAACTTTTGAACGGTATAGTGTATAATGTTACAAAACCTTTTTATTTCAGAAATATGCTAATATCTGTAGCTTTCTATTCAGAAAAGAATTTTGAGAAACAATACTTAACAGTTTTAAATATTGATGTTTCTTGAACAGTAAATCAGTGTATTAGGATAATGTCACACTGAAGACTGGAGTAATGATGCTGAATATTCAAATTTAAAATACTCAAAATATTTTACAGTATTACAGCTTTTGGATGAAATTAATGCAGGCTTGGAGAGCAGAAGATATTTCTTTAAAAACTTTTGACTGGCAGTGCCGACCCACATGTTCATCATTTTCACAGTTCAACACACAAATTCTTGCAAACCAAATATGTTTAACTCTACTAAACACTGAATATGTTATATAAAAGTATCTTAGTTATTTTCTATGCTTGGATTATGTGTTAATTTTGCTGCTGGTTTTCTGATGAAATGTTAAGTTATATTTGTTGTTATTTCTAAAAATATCAATGACGTGGTATTTTGAAAGAGTACAGAATCATATTCATATAATTTTGTATTTATATGGTATCATTATGGTAACGTTACACGTTAAAATAATAGTTTAATTGGGCGACTTTGTCACACGCCATACATAGGCTACTATAAATGATTATTATAAACGTGAACCGTAGTATTTAAATAATCCAAGGCACTTCAGTGAATAACAATGTACATGTTAGACCAAAGCACTAGTGTAAAAATCGTTGTCAGTCAGTAAAATCAATGGATCGGAGACATCATCCGGAAATCAGATAGTTTTGTTTATGAATATGAGAAAAATATAACTGTGATATTCTGATCGAATATCAAACTGAATGAGAACACGCATGCACAAAACTCTACGGCCCTCAGGAGAGTTGTTAGCAAAAAAAATATCTGAAGGGAGATAGTGATCATCAGTGATTCAGATCTGAAGAGATCATTTATTCAACAATAAAACACAACACAAGACCCAGCTTGTCAAGCCCTCGCGCTCAAAGAGCGCCGGCGTCTGTAATTTACAGCCTCACCGTGTGTCGGTCTCAGGAACGAGGTGTGCAGGACCTTCGAGGCTGTACGAATAAATCCCGATCAATATTGCACTATCAATGAAATCGATAAAAGTGAGGGTTATCTGGCGTTGTTATGGTCGCAGACCAAGAGGGGCGCACGTAGATGACGTCACACGCCAAAGCGTTTTGGCGGCATCTAGCGAGAAGGAGATAATTGCTTTTTTTTGCCAGATTATTTTATTTTTTAAAATAAATGCCTCTAATCAAAACTACGAAAATACATTATATTTAAATATCATATTTCTGAGTATATATTTTGAGTATTACCCTTCTTTAAGATATTCTATATTAATAATTAATATTTTTTGAACAAACGTTTGATCAAAGATATTTTTTTTACAACTTTCCAAGCACTTTATTTATGCATAAGCAGTTTTATGTTCTAGCTTTACGTCTGTTCGATGTTTTTTTAACGTTATAATGTGTTTCAAAAGTGTTGTTCCCATCATTTTTGCAAGATAATAAAATGTGACATTCACTTAATGTTTTATTGAAACAAATAAGAAAAACGTTTTTAATATAAAAACTGAGCATTTTGTATGTTCAGAGAGCAAAACATTTTTAGTTTTTATGATCTTGGTGAGCCTACCTGAGTCTAAATCTATAGGCTACAGTCTATAGGTGCGTTCGAGCTCATGCTGCGCTGCGCTGCGCAGACCGATCGGCGAGATTAGCACAACTGTTTGCAGCAGTTTCAGGACCCTTAGTTTTAGTACCGCAGTTTTAGGACTCTAGTTTTTTTGCGACAGCTCCATCCACTGACCTGGATCACCAAAAACACTGATTAAAGATGGATGACAAAGACAGCAATCAGACTGTAAGTACCGATATTCAATTAAGGTTTATTTTCTAATGTTTAAACAATGCAAAGTTTAAACAGTGTGCAACGTGAGCGCTGATAACTAATGAATTACAAATTAATTCCCAACACATTAAGAATTTGTGTGGTAGTGTTATTAATTACTATGACGTTCTTAATTCGTGGCCATTATTTAATAAATCGTTGTTGAGTTTTTATGACAATACTAAATCTATCTCACATTAATTAAAAATAAAAAGATGATATAAACATGCTGAAGTGAGTTGTAATATTTACCTACAACTTACTGTATTAGTATGAAAACTTGCTTAATACTCATTGTTTTACTATTTTACTTAAGCATTTATGACCTCGACCCAAACTCTGGAACAATTTACCAAATACTGTTCGGGAGGCGGGCACACTCTGTCAGTTTAAATCTAGATTAAAGA
>JAUYWG010000060.1:14256274-14266333 GCA_034779775.1 Enteromius afrohamiltoni | reverse complement strand
TGTGAAAGGTGAAACACTATATTTTATGTTTTGCAAATAACATGGTTTCGAGAGGATAGTGAACGCGGTAATTACACACGGCTGGCAGCTGGTTCCCTAATCAATCACATCCAATGAAATCACTTCCCTGCTACTGCTAGACGGTGAACGAGCTGAACGCCGAACCCTTACCCATGCTAGGGTTCTATCCCCTAGGGTTCGGTGTCCGCCATTCTCCCGGCTCACTCCCCAGACAGCTCGCCAAATTTGCTTTATTATCTCATTACAAGGAAACGTGAACTCTTGAAATGCTTTTACACTACATCCATCATTTACTCACTCTCAGCAATTTTATTAAATTAAATGAGGACCAGCTACTGTTATATATAAATAAAATATATATCTTATTTTGTGTTTGGCACAAGAAAGAAATTAATACAGGTTTGGGACAACATGTCAGTGAGTAAATAAAGACACAATTAAAATTTCTGAGTGAACTATCCTTTAATGACAAGATGCACGCATCTAATATACTGGTATATTTTCTCTTGATTGTTTACTTTCACTTTAGACACAAGCAACTGTGTTTAATGCTGTGTTTTTGACAGTATTACCACAATCACATGTGATAAATATCTTAGTTCAGTAATTAGGTGTACGCTCTGGAAAAGCGCATCCGGACACCAAACATATGAAATGTTAAATTGACACAACTTTTAAGCGAATAATGTATATTTGTAATTGCGAATAAGTGCAGTGTCTGATGAGTGTAATTCTACCACTGAGTTAACATTGATGTGAATGTTTTTTATTTTTGATTCTCATGGAAATATGGGACAAAGGACGTCCCTTTTAAGCTCAATACAGGACTTGTACTGTTTGTTTCTAAATTCCATATTTCAAGGGACGTATTGTTGATATTTAGCTTATATTCTCTTGAAGATCGTTTACATTCAGAAACTAAAAGTGTGGAGCTTCATTTAGCCTAGTGTATTAGTAATGAGAAAAAAACAGATAATACATTAAATTTGATATTTACAAAAACTGTATGCTGTATTGTACAAAGATACATCTTTCAAAATCGTTTCATGAAAACATGTGGCAAATTAAAGCAGCAGTATCCCAGCTCATTTGTAGTTTGTGCACTGTTAGTGATCTGTAAAGACATACGGACAGTAAAGAGGAGACACATGTTGCAGTAAATCAATCTGGTCTAGACTGATATAACTGATACAGTAAAAGGCCCTGACATATCTCACGATTTGTCATAGAAAGTTTAGTCTTACACTCAGTCTGCTTGAGGTTAATGATTTACATTCACAATAAATAAAACCTGACATGCTGTGGTTCATAAAATAACCCTGTTTAAATGATGTAATCTGAGATTAATTCCAGACATGATTGATAACCAGGTTAGAGAAGTGTTGAAAGTTTAGATATTATATTACTTGATCAATTAAAAATATTCATATTAGGCTTTATTCTTGAAACATGAACAAAATGTTTTTCTGCATAAATTGTTCTTGAACTTTAACAAATGTAATGTAAAATAATGCCAATTTGCCCAAGAATTAAAAAAATATTATAGTCAATTTTAGTAAATACTAGAATTTGTTGTGAACAAATTCACAAGCGCACGCATGTTTGGTGTGCTGTCCAGGGGGCAATTCAGAAGGTCGGCGAACTCAGAGCCCTAGTGGTTTAAACCCTAGCGAGGGCTGAGCTCGGTGTCCAGCTTGAACTCCGCTAGCCCCCCTGGAGAAGGAAGGCGCAAAAGCGGAGAAGGGGTGGAAGAGGGATGCGTAACGAGATAAGAAAGAAATTAATAGTGGGCTTATTTAAGGGGGAACGTTTGAAAATATGATTGGATGAAACCTGATTAGACTGATTAGGAAAATGCAGAGCCAGCCGTGGCTAATCTTTTGTTAGCGCTTCTCCCAAAACTTGTTTATCAACTTCACTACAGTTTATTTTAGTAAAAACCCAAATATACTATAGTATTTATGATCAGCTCACTATAGTAAATAATACCGTATGCTGTAGCATTCATTAACAGTGTTCTAAACACTATAATATATACAGTATAGTATTCTTTACTACAGTATGGTTCAAAAACACAGTATTTACTTTAAGTTATATAGTTTTATGTAGTAATTTTTTCATGTGGGGTTTAACAAGCTTTTAAGACTGCATGTGTTCATACTGCATGTGTTACATGAATGAGGCCCAATGAGTGAAAAGCACATTAAAATTCTGTATGAAAAACAAATGTTAATAAAATAATGTGCTGTATAACTATATGCAGCTAGATACTACATACCTCAGTGATACTCATTTTTACATAAAAAGGCATAATTTGGTTATTCAACATTCAGATTTTACAGTACACCATTCTAAAGCTTTCACTTCTGTGTTTTCTTTTTTGATCACGCTGCTCTGCTGTGAGTGCTCATCGACTCCATAACAGCAAACACTGTCTCTCTGATGATGAAGAGTGCTTTACATTTAGTCCTTTAACAAACACACCTGTCCAAATGAGGAACAACACAAGCACTGTTTCATATGAGTAGCTTGATTCCTCCCTTCTTTCCTCCATCTGTAAAAACAATATTACATTATTAGCCATTGCTACAGTGAGCAGCTGCGGAAAATCAGTGAATATCAGCTGGAATTGGGCTGTGCTGTTTTTTTTTTTCAATAAAAGTAAAAAAAATAAATACAAATTCATCTCAAAATTAATTGCATTTTTTGCTTGAAAGTATGGCTGTTTGTTTCTGCTACATGAGGGAAAAGATGAGAATAATTAACATTATATAAATGGAATCAATGTCATATTTATGGGATAAAGTTAAAATGATGGCATACCAAAATAATAGTAATAATTATGGTGGAAAATAAATATTTGGTCAATAACAGAATTTCACCTCAATACTTCGTTGGCAGTGACAGAAAGTCAAATGTTTTCTGTAAGTCTTCACAAGGTTTTCACACACTGTTGCTGGTATTTTGGGCCATTCACCCATGCAGATCTCCCCTAGAGCAGTAATATTTTGGGGCTGTCACTGGGGAACATGGACTTTAGATTTTTTATGGGGTTGAGATTAGGAGATTGGCTAGGCCACTCCAGGACCTTGCTTCTTCTTTGTTGCCCGGGCAGTGTGTTTGGGATCATTGTCACAGCAACGTTTCACATTGTCACAGCAACAATCTTCAATGCATTTGCTGATGGATGGAGGTTTTCACTCAAAATCACACGATACATGGCCTCATTCATTCTTTCATTTACACGGATCAGTCGTCCAGGTCCCTTTGCAGAAAAACAGCCCCAAAGCATGATGTTTCCACACCAATGCTTCACAGTAGGTATGGCTGTGATCTTGCAGGTTGTAGGTGTAGGCATTTGTAGGTGACCAAATACTTATTTTACAGAGGAATTCACCAATTAATTCATGAAAAATCATACAATGTGATTTTCTGGATTTTCTTTCTTATTTTGTCTTTCATAGTTAGGGTATACCTATGAGGAAAATTCCAAGTCTTTTTAAGTGGGAGAACTTGCACAGTTGGTGGCTGACTAAATACTTTTTTTGCCCCACTGTATATATATGCAATAAAGTCTATCTACAGTCATTATGGCCTTTATCCAACCCCCCCTCTTTTTTAAATTTTATATATATTTTTTTAAAGTAATCTTGAACAACCAGGGCTGCGTTCTCCGATAATGTTGTCTCTTAGCGCGCTACAAAGACTCAAAAGTTACACCTTAACTACAGTTATACCTTTTCTTCGTGTGATCGCCGAACTATACCTTAGGATGGTGCTTAAGGTAAACCTTCTTAAGTGCGACCTTAGCAGGTGCTGCCCATTGAAATCGATGCCTCGATGATCGATTGTGCGCTCTTTCCTTCACAGCGTTATAGGAAAAGTATTGAGAAAACAATGTTCTTTGTAAAGAAGAGTTTTAGAAATAGTATGAGCTGCATTCATCGGGGCTAATTTAAATATGAACATGCAGAAATAAATACATTTATGTGTTTATAATTTAGCAAGTCCTCAATCTGTAATGATTCGCGGGATTTGTTCGGATCCATAAGCAGCGTACTTTAATAATTGTAGTCAAACAGGCAAAGGTAATACACAGGCAGTCGGGTACACAGGGAGAAGGCGTAGTCAATAAACAGGCAAAACAGGTCGGGACCGGCGGCAAAGAATCAGGAAATCAAAACACAGGC
The DNA here is from genome assembly GCA_034779775.1 of Enteromius afrohamiltoni. Lineage (NCBI taxonomy): Eukaryota > Metazoa > Chordata > Actinopteri > Cypriniformes > Cyprinidae > Enteromius > Enteromius afrohamiltoni. Next base: position 14,262,122 of record JAUYWG010000060.1, on the reverse strand, counting down.
AGTAAATCAAACACAGGTAATCAAACACAGGAAATAACGCTCAGAAACGATGGCCGGGGCAAATTGAGACTTCGCAACTTGCTAAGGCAAAAGTCAGAGCTTAAATACTGTGACAGAGCGGGACAAACGGCACGAAAATGCCGAGGTACATGGGCTAAAAGAGTCCGGGTGGGAACGTTAGTACTCTGGCGAAGGTTCCCGCTGCTGTTCGTTGGAGAGGGCCACAGAGGTGCTCATCTTTCTTCATATAGATTCATAAGTCTTTTCTGTCAAGTGGTTTGCCAGCTGATGTGTTTTAGGTAATTAAAAAAGCTAACAACCATTAGTGTATGGAAACTTTATTAATGAAAAGACTTCCATTCACTGGGTGTAGGCTATAACAACTTAAGTATTTTATGTGAAAATTTAAATAAAAAATTTAAAGTAAAGTAAAAATGTTAATTTAATACTAAATCAGATTTTATATTTAATGTTCATTTAAACTGTTGTTAAACTGAGATGTAAAAAATCTTTTTGCGTATTGGTGGTCACGTCAGCAGTGATAAGGTATAGCTAAGAGCGCTATAGACCAACCTTACGAACGAATGACTTACAGAAGGTATACTTAACTAAGAAGGTGCAGGAAGAACAGGCGCAAAAGATAAGGTGCAACTTAAGAACGATGTAGTGTTAAGGTGGTTTCGGGGAACGCAGCCCAGTTTTTCTTTTTGCCCATAGTTTTAATTCAGTTTAGTTTTCCTTTATTGTGTTATTTAGTGCAGTGGTTTTCAACCTGTGGGCCGCGACAGTATTGCAGGGGGGCCGCCAATTATTATTAACAATAATTATTATTGTTAATATAATAAGAAATGTCTAGTTTGCTGATCCGTTATGTATATTTTCTGTTTATTCAATGCATTACCAGTTTATTCAATAAAGACAATTAACAGCCTTGCGTCTGAGTACTTCATTAACCCGACACAAAAAGTGGGATTGTTTAAATTCTTTTGCAGTGGGCCGCGGAAACATGTGTTTGGCTGTGTGGGTCGTGAGTTAAAAAAGGTTGGGAACCACTGATTTAGTGTATGTAGTTACTTTATTACTTTAAACTAAACTAAGCGAGAAATGTTGTCTTAGTGACTAGTCAAAGTAAAATATGTTTCTTAAATTCAGTTTATGTTTATTTTATTTTAAAGTAATGTTAAAAAAAAGGGTTGTAGTTTTGGTTAATAAAAATAGACTGGTATACTAGCCCTAAAGCCGTAGATTTGTAGCTGGAGTGGAGTCTTGGAGGTGTCTGCAGGTTGATCTGTACCTAGAGAAGTGTGCCGTTCATGTGAGGAGTGTGGAGGGTCTTAGACACTGAGGGCCCGTATCCTGCTGCAGACAGGACTTGCACCTGAACTCTGTACTGGCTCTCAGGCTGCAGCGCATCTACAGTCAGAGAGCGCTGGTCCTAAGGGATAGGGTCATATTGAGTGCATATAGAGTGCTGCTGTGTACTGTTATTAGTCAGTCAGACAGATAGACAAAAGTGAAACTCACAGGGGGCAGGATGTGTGTTTGGGAGACGAGCGAGCCATTGGTGCTGCTGCGGGACACTTTGACCCAGGAGAGCCGAAATCCAGTGATGGGCATCTGTCCCGTGCCCTCCATCGATACCTGCCAGCTGAAGACGGCCTGCACCGAGCTGTTCACTGGCTGAAACCACACTGCAAGCTTCTCAGGCCGCTGCAGGGCCTTCTTGACCTGAGGAGGGCGCTCTAGAACAACACATTAGACTGGGATGAATGATAAAATACATAATCTCTGCCAGAAATCTAGATGCATCTCAAATTGTCTTACATTACATAATTACATTTCACTAAAACTCAAATTCAAAAATGTATTTTTATATCATAATTAAGACCTTTTAATTGCTATTTGAATATACAAGTTTCTCAATCTACTTTTACCTCACGATTTAGATATAACAGTTTTTTCCAGACGCTAGCACCCATTTCTCAAAACTTAGTACACTTTTGCAAAACTCTTCACACAGTGAGAACAACAGAAGTCTATGTGGGCTAAACTGAGGATCAATTATCATTGTTTTGGCACAAAATGCATTCAATGACTACATACTAATTCTTTTCTCACTCAGACACAACAACTGCCAAAAATCTTTGTACGTAGAGCACATTTTGCACATGCTTACATACTGTTTTCAAAACTGTTAAACGTATGTTCAAAACAATAACATAATGCAAAACTGAATAAGACAGAAAAATTCAACAGCAATTTTTATAGATTACTATTAGCATTACTATTGTATCTGTATCAGTGGATGATGTGTATGCAAATTCTTGTATTTTGGAATTACTTATATAATATAAAATATTGTGAAATGCTTCATCATGTCTGATTCTTTCCAGTAACATATATTGCAGTTATAACTTTTGTTGTGCTCACTGTGTGAAGAGTTCTGCAAAAGTATAGAGAAATGGGTCCTAGCGTCTGAAAAAAACTGTAATCACATTTCAGATTTTCAGAAAATCTTTTTTATTTTTGCTTTGCATTAATGAAAACTGAATTAATAATGTTTTGTAATTTAAATAATTCTCCATTACTTTCTTTTTTATTATTTTGATGAAATGTACGTATATGAGATTCATCCAGCTAATCTGGGGCTATATACAGTATCATCTTACCATCTCTGGCACAAGCAGCAGGTTTTTTTCGTTGCCCCATCAGTGATGAGCAAAGTGGGGTGGTAACCAAGGTCATGACCTCTGACCTCTGCTCTTGTCCCATAACAGGCTTCACTGCCACACGGTACTTACAGGCAAAAAGCAGGCCAGTAATCACAAAATGTGTTCCCTGCAGAGCAGAAATAGTACAGATATCCCTCAGTACAACATCGTGTGGAAATGAGCTAAGAATGAAATGAGAGCAAATAAGAAATGCTGTGTGGAAAATGAATCAGATAACTGCTTCACCCATCTGTACCATAATGATATCACATTTCTATTGGGTCTGCTGCCAGTGATGACAGATCATGTGTGGAAATACAGCGCTCTTGGGCAGTGTTGCCATTATCTCTTACACTATTCAGCTGTATAAACTTCAGCGAACAAAGAACTCAGATGTATGAGCAAGTCTGCTGGAGTCCTTCTGATGGTAAATTCAAGGGTCACATACAGGTTTGATAGTGACATCATCACCTCTTTAGCATTAGCATTTGAAACGTAAGTTGATATGATGGTTGTGAGGCATTTGATAGTTCACTACATTCTGACATGACCTATTTACCTTTCCAAACATCGTTTTTTTTCCCCTGTGGCACAGAAAAGGCCCATTTTTTTATTTTTCAATCAAACTTTAGTACTTGCCAAACAAAAACCTAAATTTTTCCACATCTCTGCTTTATCAAGAGTATTATATTATAGAATACCAAATTTCTCTATAATTTCAACAATTCCCTACATTCCAAAGCACAATATCATACTTTTTACTATGCATCACTATGCTTCATAATAAATCACACTGTTGCTGAAAGAAACCTTAGACACAAAAGCATTGTCTGATTCATGAACAAGCTGATTCATTTCAATGAACCTGTTCAATCATTTCAAAATTGCACTGAATGATATGGTATACTTTATCATTTTGACTTCAGACTTGCATTTTAACTAAAAACATATTGTCCTGAAATGCCCAATAATGGCTACATTTAATAAGTTATGAAAGTAATTATGAGTAAAAACACATTTTGATTTTGATGTGTTGATAATAAAATAAAATGCTTGCTTAGATGGAAATATATTTTATTATTATTTATTTTGCTCAAAAACTTGTGTACTGGATTATTACATGCACATGAAACAAACAAACAAACAAACAAACATAAAAAATAAAAACCTTTAAAAAAAAAGAGAGACTTTTTGACTGAATAATATCTGTATCTGTTATTTTACTCTATAGCTTGACTTGTGTACTTTGTCCATTGCTGGACTTTCACGTGTACATAATATAGATAAATAAAATACAAACAAAAACAAAACAAAACACAATACAATACAAAAAAAAAAAAAAATTCAATTATGTCCCTCCAGGCTTCTTGGCAAAGTATACTGTAAATGAATGAGACACACCTGAACTGTGGCTGTTTTCTCGTCTTTCGTCACATTATGGGCACAAACTTCAGGATACCATCTCAGAGCATATGAACTGGAATCCTTTTGGCCCTCTTCAGGAAGAAACAAGACAGAATGTTAAAGGTAATATTTTTCTATTTATAAAGGCAGCATAAACACATTTTCACGGACTGGCTACATTTTCCCTGTTTTGTACGCAGGCAACATGACATCTTCCTTCGAATCCGCGTCAGGTCGCCATCCCTCTTCATCTGTTTTTGATTTCACACTCATACCGGCATTATTAAATCACTCTCCATGCCTTTCCTTCCAGGAGATAACAGTAAATCAACACCCTGTATTTATGGGCGCTTGTGGTTTGACTGGAATCTTCTCTTTGAAGACCATCCTGTTGCCAAATGTGTATTTTTGGAACTCATGTACTAAGCAGATCGTGAATAATCTGTTGGAAAGAGTCTAGAGAGGACATCCCTGCGAGATTGTCTTTTTATGCCGGATAGATAATATTTATGTTTGGTAAGGTTCTTCCATAAATCATCAGTCATGCTGTTGCTTTGCTTTGGTGGTGACTTGGACACAAGGGCACAAGTGGATCCAATGGATTGTCAACAAACAGATACCGTGTTTTTTGTTGGGAGACAACTTTTGCCCGAGATTTAAACTTTAAATTACCTCAATCGTATGACCTTAGAGTACATGCCAGTGCAAAAAGAAGCTGACTTGCCTGTGATTCGGCTCTTCCAGAATACCTTGACCTGCAGCTGGTCATCGTGATAATGAGGGGCAGCAGCCTCCAGCCTCAGGATATTGGGTGAGGAATGGGATATGGGAATCTCATTGGAGAACTCTTTGGAAATTTGGACATTCCCATTAAAGGAAGCTAGAATAAGAGAGAGGATTCTTTCACATTTGGCAACAGTCTTTATTATTTTAAAAAGTAACTTTTCAGATAATTTGTGTTTCCAAATTAATGACAAATGTATTACATCTGTGGTATGAAAGTGACCGAAAAACAATACCAAGCTAATTAATGTTTATTTTTAGCACCAAACAAATTTACTGTACTGCCTTCAGAAAACACCAAAATTGATAACACTTTAATTCAATAGTCCACTTTAGACATTTTACTAACAGTAAGTAACTTTGCAACTAGCATTCATTATAGTAGGCTGCCAGTGTAATATCTTTTAACACTTTATTTTGATGGGTTCGCAACATACTGACTTTCAGAATTTTTGCAAGTATATGTCAGCTTATTCTACTAACCCTAAACCTGCCCTAACAGTCTACACTGAGAGTTAGTAGACATGTAGTTGAAAATGAATGCCTGAACAAAATCTGTAGTCAAAGTATTTCTATACAATTGTCTAACACAACTGCATTCTCAAACAGCAGCATCCGCCTCTGAAAACAATGATCAATGACAATGATTTTTTGTGTTTCGTCTGCTTGCTCTGAGGCACAATTCATTTTATATAGGAAGAGCAAATAAATAAAATTACAAACTTCGGATGGAAACTTGGTTTCACCGGAGAGTAGAGACGAGGTGAGAATGCGAGCGGATTCATATGCAGATTGTTTACAGTTTTTCTCGATTGCTAAAACACTATAACCAAGCTTTTAAACTAAAATTTCAAAACCATAATGCTATTTTTTTAAAAGCACACCCATTTCCCTGAACTATAAACACTATTCCCTGCTTTAACACATGAGTCAAATTTGGTGAACTATTA
>JAUYWG010000060.1:14207597-14218565 GCA_034779775.1 Enteromius afrohamiltoni | reverse complement strand
GTGACGGTGCTTCCTCTTCTCCTTTTCAGCCTTTTCCAGGTGCCAGTGAGTGGTGCTCCAAGGTGCAGAGTGAAACCTGGGCGTCGCGTTCACGGCGTCTCTTCTTGAGGGAATAAGAAAGAAGGTAAGTCAACCGCATATGTAGTATGGAGTCGTTGCTCACCAGTTCCGTGTTGAAGCGTCCCTTTTATAGCGGTCCCGCCATGAATGATTGGCCCAGGCAGATTGGTTCCACATGGTGCTCCTTTGTTGCCAGGGCGACGCTGATCGGTGCCCGCCACAATATATATATATTGTTTGACAAGTCAATTCATCTTTCTCTCGATTGCAACCAGTCATCCTGTCCCTGCAGCTGAAAAACACCCCCACAGCATGCCACCACCATGCACCACTAATGGGACTGTATTGAACAGGAGTCTTAAATATTGAACCAGCAGTGCCTGGTTTTCTCTACACATACCACTTAGAATTAAGGCCAAAAAGTTCTATCTTGGTCTCATCAGACCTGAGAATCTTATTTCTCATCATCTTGGAGTCCGTTTTTTAGCAAACTCCATGTTGCTTTCGTGTTTTGCATTGAGGAGAGGCTTACGTCAGGCCACTCTGCCATAAAGCCCCGACTGGTGGAGGGCTGCAGTGATGGTTGACCTTCTACAACTTTCTCCCATCTCCTGACTGCATCTCTGCAGCTCAGCCACAGTGATCTTTGAGTTCATCTTTACCTCTTTCACCAAGGCACTTCTCCCTTGATAGCTCAGTTTGGCCAGACTGCCAGCTCTAGGAAGCGTTCTGGTCGTCCCAAACATAATCTATTTAAGGATTATGGAGGCCACTGTGCTCTTAGGAACCTCAAGTGCAGCAGAAATGTTTTTGTAACCTTGGCCAGATCTGTGCCTTGCCACAATTCTGTCTCTGAGGACTTCAAGCAGTTCCTTTGACCTCATGATTCTCATTTGCTCCAACATGCATTGTGAGCTGTAAGGTGACGACAGCAATACAACTGAAATGACAGTAGACAGTAGAAATGGTGTAGACAGGTGTGAGGCTTTCCTAATGAAGTCCAATCAGTATAATCAAACACCACTGGACTCAAATGAAATGTTTCTTTTTTAATTAATCTGCAAAAACGTCAACAATTCTGTGTGTTTCTGTCAATATGGGGTGCTATGTGTATATTAATGAAGAAAAAAATGAACATAAATGATTTTAGCAAATGGCTGCAATATAATAAAGAGTGAAAAATTTCCACTGTACATCTCACTCTAGGAACAATCAGGAGTTTCTGCTCAGAGGACCTGAATGATCTTGATGGTGAGTAAGGTTCAACAAAGGTTTAACATATCAGAAAGATAAAATGTTGCAGTGCAATTTAAAAGGTTGTCCTGTTTCTGAGAACCTGTGAACAATCAAGCAGCAGCATTCTGGGAAATCTGTAATCGTGTTGACTGACTAATCCTTACACAAATGCAATTACAGTAGTCCAGACTCAAGAGGACACAAACAGCATACATTAAAATCAGAAAATGATAAAAATGGCTCAAATTGAAAACAAAAAAGTCCAATCTAAAAACAACCTTTATATGTTATCAAAAATTACACTCTTTTTTTCTTTTTACCATGGATTTACCATAAATAGATAAAAGGCCTAAATACATAATAATGGACCCAGATGCATTGGAGGGTGCAAAAACAAATCTTATATATGATGTTATTTTTGTTTTCTTTGCTCAAAAAAGTATTTTCCTATTGTTGCAAAACTGACCTTGACTGACGCTATGTGTTTTCTTTATGTTTTCATCTCCGTTTCTATGCCTGGACTTTGATCATGAACTCGTGTCTCTGCCCACCTTGTCTGTTGTCATGGTGTTTCATTCATGTCTTCACCCCGTCTCCAATTATCATGTGTACTTAAACCCCAGATGTCTTTTGTGTTTCACGGTTCATTGTTGGTAATCTGTTGATAATGTTAGTCCGTCAGTCTATGTATTGAGTTTCTGTATTCTAAGCGTTCTTTGTTTTACGTGTTTTCTCTGTTATTGGATTTACTGTCGCCGAGCTTGCTTGCCTTGGATTATTGTCTTTGTCTCAAAATGGATTCTTGAGGCATTCCACATGTAAAAGAGCCCAGTGATGATGTACACTCACTCAGGGTTACTGCTAATATCTCCTATTGGTTTGACAGAATCAGTTTAAAATTGTGCCACAAATGAATAAGCCTGATCAAGTCATGCAATAAAAATGTCTCTGAATTCATAACAAAAACACAGATTTTGTCTCAAGATGTTAATCGCTGAACTGGAGAGGTGTGGATTATTGTGATGTTTTTAACAGCTGTTTGGGCTCTTCTCTTGTTAATACTCTTGTAAATATGAATACATTTTCTTTCTTTTTTTCCTCAAATGTCTACTTTACATATTACATATTGCACTGTATTGTATGGTTAAATTTTTCTCAAGATTTATTTCTTTTTTTACTAAGGATTACCAAGATAATTAGGGAAAGGTGCAAGGAGGCTGCTGGAAAAAAAAAATTCAGAATATAACTTTGTCACTAATGTAACAGGATCTGCTGTGGATGAGCTGAAAATGCAGCGGGAAGCACCGAACAGAGAATCCCAAGTGTCAGATCATCACTGCGCTTGCTTGAGATTTAGCCACAGCATGGCTTTGATCGCATGTTGACTTCTGGCCACAGTGGGTGCTGGAATCTGTGTCATGTGCCAATCTATAACTTATAAAAAGAGAACCTAATGCATTGCATGCAGTTCAACATTCTAAGGTGAACCGGATGCCTTTTTCACATCAGTTTACCTGAAACCAGACTCACAGAGAAGGCCTTCAGCAATGCATCATAACTGGTGTAGTTATAACAGATATATATATTGGTTTACTAATGTTACCTCCATCCACATGAACAGAAAAAAAATCTCATGTGACAACTGAAGCCTGTAAATCAAAATCAAATCAATCAAATCAATCAAAGCCTGTAAATTATGTAGAAGTAACTGATTATTATTATTTTTTTTAATAGGTCAATTGTTGATAAACCAAATATTTATAATGGGACATTTAACCGATGAGACATTTAAAAAAAAAAGTATTTTATGCTGTTGAATTCATGATCAAATCTCATGAATTGCATGAAAAGAGCATCATGAACATCTTGCCTAACATTCCATTACTATATTATTAGTAAGAAAGACATATGTGGCTCAAAGGGGTGTGTAATTCATGACAATTTTCATTTTTGAGAACTATGCTGCAAGATTTCTTTTTCTTAAGTTCCATACTGAAAATCACAGCACATGCAGATGGACTCAAGTTGCACGTTTAACTTAGCACGGGTTCAAGAAATCTCTAGCTCTTTCCACACATTTTTGAGTCTGCCGTTTTGTTCTGCTCAATAGCAATTGTGTACTTTAAAGAGAATATTAGAATCATTGCTTGAGAAAGGCTCAGACCCAGACTTAACTAATTTAGCTACTACAACGGTGCACAAGTGCTTAAACAAGCATCTATTCTGAACTCAGACATCTGTATGGTGGCAACCTCAGAACCTGTAAAGAGTTTCACTCTCCAGCTGTCCTACTGTTTTACTGTCTCTTCCCTTCAAAAAAGCAGATGACATTCAGGTCTGGGTGAAAAAAAAAATGTTTGAGAAATTGTGACTCAAAGGCAGCATGGAAAACGTCTTTATGAAGATAAAAGCCCATTCCTCATCATAAAAAAGACATCAGTCACTAGATGAATGAAGCAGTCATGAGGGCTCTTTTCCAATCAAATCCATTCCTGCTACCTCACCTCATTTCCTGCATAAGGGCAATTCAATGTGCTCTTCCAGTAGTGGATGAAAAGGAAGAAGAAAAAACAAAACAAAAAAACTGCAGCAAAGTTTTATACACATCTGAAAAAAATGCACTAGAAATGTTCAAGGGCCACTTATTTCAAAATGCATTTTATATTGGTGTAATAGAAAATAGTGTACTTCTGGTTATGAATGATTCTATGATTTGGAATAAAAATATTTCATATAAATAATATAATTTATTTTAATGGAAAGTTGAAACAAAACTATGAAAGCCCGTTTCTGCTACTGAATAAAACATAAAAAAGGTTATTGCAACTTTTTATCTCACAATTCAGATTTTTATTCTCAGAATTGCAAACTCACAGTTCTGATTTATTTTCTGAGTTTGTATCACGCAATTCTTAGGGGAAAAAAATTCAGAATTGTGAGATAAAAAGTCACAATAACCTTTTTTCAATTTTTTATTCAGTGGCGGACTGTAACTATCATTTGAGAAAAACTTACATGGCTGTAACAAATTAGTTTTTTTTTTTTTTTATTGATACAAAATATATATTTTTTAAGTGTGTCAAGATCAAAAAGGACATAAAAGCTGCATAAAAACATCAGAAAATGAGTCCATATGACTTCAGTTGTTATACATCACCGTTTGAAACAACAAGAAAGAAACGCTTAGCATATTCACATTAAGACAAATAAAAACAGATTCACATTTACAGAAACATCAGATTGATGTTGACACGATTTGAGTTCAAAAACTCTTAAATGTTTTCCCATAGTTGCAAACATCTGTGAGTGAGTTTCTAACATATGCTGTGGAGGTGATATCAATATCTTGCTTGCTTATGAAGCAGTTTTCTCTCAGTAGCTGATGTTTTAATCGCTTTCAAATGGATTTTTTGTAATGCACAATCAAATCAATCAGGATTAGGAACTCGAACTGGCCATGAACCTCATCACTATGTTTATTTATGTCACGCCCAGCTGAAGCTGCCAGCCCTCTAAGAACTCTATGTGTTTTTGTGTCCACATCCGGACTCCATTTCCCAGTATGGATCTCTCCCCCACAGCTGTTGCAAGTTTGGATCAATCATTCAATCAGTTCCACCTGTATATATACCAGTCTGTTTGTTTGTCTAGACACGGTTCATTTACACTGTCAACCCAGGCCTTGCCATTCGTGTTCCTGTGATTTTGTATGTTTCTATGTTTGGATTTATTCATTATCGACCTCTGCTTCTCCATGGACCTTCGCCTTGCATTCTGATTTGGACTCTGTTTACATGGTAATCGACCCTTTGCTTTGGAATACGTTTACTCTTTTGTCTCTGCCTACGTTGATTCAGTCTGCCGGTGATTTTGATCTTGTCTGTCTTGACCCTGAGCCTAATAAACCCTTTTGCACATGAACTCGCATGCTTCCTCACCTCTATTCGTATCAGAATGAACCGTTGCACAGAGTTCAGCAGTGGGTTTTTTCAGGGCTCACACATGGGAGTCGCATCGCCTCGCCATCAGGATTTATCGGCCGCGTCAGAGACATTTCTGAGATTACAGGAGAAGGGAACCCATCCAGTTTTACAGTGACAGGGGCCGTTTTTTGCCAAGCGGGTTCCAGTACTGCAGCCTCAGAAGCAGTTCTATGCCCAATCGGTACCGGTTAAACAGCTAGGGGTGCTGTTTCCCGCGCCATCTATTCGGGTCTTCCAACTCGAGGAGCAGTCACCCATCCTAGAGGCTCCCAAGACACTAGTGACAGGTGCTGACGTCACGGCACAGCGAGAGAGGCTGTGTGGTGTCAATGCAGTTCCAGTTGCACAGTCCAACAAGTGGCCGGATGCCCTCATGACTCCTATCACACGGTACCAGGGACCGTGTTCTACCCAGTCCGTTCCAGTCACGCAGTCAGTCGTACTGCAGGAGGTCCTCGCGGTACATAATCTGCATGATACGGGTCTCACTCCCGTTTTACGGTACGAGGAGCCGTATTCCGAAAAGTTTCTCTGCGATTTGGGTATTGTATGGCCGAATCCGCCAGACGCTGTCTGTGATCCTGAACCCGAGTGGCCGGATCCGCCAGACGCTGTCTGTGATCCCAATTCTGAATGGCCGGATCCGCCAGACCCAGTCTGTGATCCCAATCCAGGATGGCCGAATCCACCAGACCTCATCTGTGGTCCGGACCCCTGGTGGCCCCTGGTAACCCACTGTCCGAGGAACGGTGTTATGTCCTGTCGGTCCCGATCACAGATGATCTATCAGTGGCTGCACGACCCCTGGGAATGTTGACCGCCGTAATGGATTTCCCCGGGGTTCCGCTGATGGCTGCACGGACTCTGTGTCAGGCCGGTCAGACCACTAACCTGTCTGTGCTCTTAGCCTGGTTTCCTGGTCCGCTCAAATGGGTATCTCTGCCGTCCGGTCTGCCCTGGTGGGCATCTCCGCTGTCTGGTTCGCTCCAGTGGGCGTCTCTGCCATCTGTCCGATCACGTGGGCGTCTCCTCCGTTTGGTCCGCCCTGGTGGGCAACTGTCATCGCCACCCGGGAGAGCGTCGCTGATGGTTCGATCCAGGAGGGCGTTGTTGCTGATGGGGTTGCCTTGGAGGGTTTGGCAATCCTCTGCTCTGCCCTGGAGGGCTTCACCTCCGTGGATTCTGCCCTGGTGGGTCTCTCTGCCGTCTGCTCCGCCCCAGCGGGTCTCTCCCCCGCCTGCTCCGCCCTGGTGGGCGTCACCTCTGTTTTCGCCGGCTAGGTGGGCGTCCATGCCATCTGCACCGCCCTGGAGGGTACTAGAACTGTCGGGTCGGCCCTGGTGGGCATGCTCTTCATGGATTCCACCCAGGTGGGCGTGTCCGCCGCCCGCTCCCCCCTGGTGGTTGTTCTGCCTTTTTTGCATCAGGAGCGTCTGGAAGCCGCTCCTTAAGGGGGGGGGGGCTATGTCACGCCCAGCTGGAGCTGCCAGCTAAAGACTGTTGATGCCACTCCAGCTCTCTAAGAACTCTATGTGTTTTTGTGTCTGTTTCCACATCCGGACTCCATTTCCCAGTATGCATCTCTCCCCCACAGCTGTTGCAGTGGTCTGTTTCTTCATCGCCTCTATTTGTAACAATTTAGCTGGCCTGTGCTTATGTTTATACAGTAACAGGAAAAAAAGAAACACCCTTACAATTTGATTTTTCATCAGGCTCATACATATGCTTGATGAAAACTGAGATTCCTAGATATATACAAATACTAAGGTCCAAAAACTGAGCTTGCTATCAGCGTTTGAAAAAAAGTAATGAAAAAAATGTATTGTAAAGTACTTGCTCTATTTAAAAATATTATTTTTATATTAATAATTATTTAATAATTGTTAGACAAAGTCACACCTATTATTATAGTGATTAGCATAAGCTTTGTAGGCTACAGTGAAAAAAAAACACTGCAATTATTATGTTTATCTTTTTGTTGTCCTCACTTTTTAGTTGGAATGACAGTGTTTAGTACAAGGCATAGGTTAAAGTAGGTGAATTTCAAAAAGAGCAAATCATAGGAGCACATTTAGAAAGAGCATCTGTAACTTGCTGTTTAAAGGACAGAAGTCTATGATTCTGACTGCATGCATAAAACATAGCAAGACTTTATCTGTGAAGAGGAATTGTAAGAAAAATGCAAGTAAGTGATAGAGTCCATCAAACAATAAGAAGTAGTGTCCAAGCAGCACAGAACTCACAGACCTCAACATTCACTTTGAAACCATGTTGTGTAAAAAACAACCACAGAGAACTTCACAAACCCTCAGTAATCAAATGCTAAAATGTGAAAACGATTAAATTATTAACATAAAACCTGACAATGATCAACATATGATCAATTTAGGATTATGATGCTTTTGGGGATCTCAGCCCAGATCAACGAGCTGACTTGAATTTGTTTAAAACACTATGGACAGTTATGGAGAGAAGAGTGAAAAGCAGAGTTCTTCTTCAACATCCCTGAAGCAACTGGCTGATGTTCTGACGGACAACTTGTAGCTGGAGAGACTGAACTTATTCTAAGTTTGGAATCTGTCTTAAAAGAAAAACATGGGGCAAAACAGGGCCTTAATAATGAAATATTGTTAAGTTTAGATTAAGAGGAATGGTTGTTTGCAATTTATGTAAACAAAAATGGCCATATGAAACAATCTGTGTTTATTATTTCTGGACAAACAGAAATTCTTATAACAGTTTTACCAGAATTGCTGGGGGGCTGATTTGGTTTGACCTTCACTACAGCCGGAGAGCTATAAATGTTCTCGAAAAGGAAATAAGAAATGAACAAGATGTAAGCAACAGCTAATAAAGGTGTTTTGGACTGTCTCCTGACTCGATTACTGAGATAAACAAGCATGAGGTGTGATATAAATGAATGAGACCACACAGGGCCAAGAAAATCTAAATCACTGGCATCAGTGAGAAACATGATGCTGAATGCTCAATAGTAACTGCAGTAGACAACTAAAAACAGGCACCCAGAAGGCACTTTTAAGGTCATTGCACAATTGTGCTCATATGTTGTGCATGAGCAATAATTAAATCAAATAATTTGATGATAAAGTGCCAAAAACTGAAGTCAAGAAACTATTTTTGTCAAGTCTACTGCCTTACAGTAACTTTATTAGCTCTATAAATAAATAATCAGCAACACTTTACAATAAGGTGTGCATTAACTAATATTAACTAACAATGAGCAATACATTTGTTACAGCATTGTTACAGAACTGTGTCTGTTCCCCAAACTAGAAAAGACAGAAAACATCCAAATCAAATTAATAGTGACAATTTAATTGATGTTCAAAGAATGTTCAAAGTTGTTTATAATACAAAGAAACAATGTTTAAGCTTGGCTTACTAAATATCAGGTCTCTTTTTACTAAATCACTTTTTGTAAATGAATTGATCAATGATCATAACCTAGAAATGCTCTGCTTGACAGAAACCTGGCTAAAACCAGATGAATACATTACTTTAAATTAGTCTACACCCCAAGATTACAGCTATAAAAATTAGCCACGTCTGAAAGGCAAAGGAGGTGGTGTTGCTACAATTTATAGCAATATTCTTAGTATTTCTCAGAAGGTAGGCTTTAAGTATAACTTCTCTGAAGTTATGGTGCTGCATGTAACATTATCTAGAGAAACATGTGATATGTGTTATGAATCGTACAAGTTCCTTCCGTAACCCAGGTTCCCTGAAAAACTCCTTTTTCCCCCCTAATTAGCCTATTCAATCATAGTGAATCGTAGTGAAACTGCACGGCCATTGGTTTGTGCAGTGGAATTAAACAAACCAATGGGATTATTGCATTATGCACTAGCCAATGGCCAACGCTCCCGACAAAGCCCGTCTGAGTTGGCCATTTCACTTCTGGCCACAGACAGCGCTTGCAGGTTGCCTACTCATTTAACTGATGCTAGTGCCAGTAGCAGAACAGTCTTCAGCGTCAGCTCCTTCACTGTAGCCGTTTGCAGGGGTTCAAAGGACACGCCTCTGAGGGCTTCAAGCACAGTGGGCAGGTCCCACGTGGGGATGTTGCAAGGGCGAAAGGGCCTGAGCCGTCTAGCTCCTCACGGATAATAAGGTTATCCTTGCCCACAGTCTGGCCTGCTATAAAGTTGTGGTGGGCTGCAATGGCCGCCATGTATGCCTTAAGGGTGGATGGGGATCAGTCCCTACCCAGCTGGTGTTGCAGAAAGTATAGTATCAGCGAAAACCATAGAGCAGGAGACTGGGCCAGTCCTTGGTCAGAGCATCCATCTCACTTGTGAAATAAGCTGGGCAGTGAGTGTTGCTGTCTGAAGCGAAAAGATCCACTTCCCCTTTCCCAAACATCTTCCAGATTAGCTGTGTAGTGCGTGGGAAAAGAGTCCCTTCCTCTGGACAGACTCTGCCCCTGTGACAGCATGTCCGCGCCCTGGTTCAATTTGCCCAGGATGTGAGCTGCTCTTAACGAGCGCAGATTGTTCTGGGCCCATCTGAGGAGGCACACAGACAATCTGAAGCGGCATGACAATCAGAGATGTATAGTAACGAAGTAGAACTACTTCACTACTGTACTTAAGTACTAAAAGGCCATATCTGTACTCTACTGGAGTATTGTTTTTTTCTCTTACTTCCAATTTTGCTTCAGTACATATTTTCGATGAGCTTACAATACTTTTACTCCGATAGATTTTTATGTGCTGCATCATTACTTGTTACAATTATAAAAATGTTCCGAATCATTCCAAACCCACATTATGACTGCCAAAGCAGTATATGGCTTTGTCACGGGTTTGAGCTGGCTCATCATTGAGCGAATCAGACGATAAAAGAAGACAGAGCTGCCTGCCTGCATTGGGGTCCGCCAACGCATACATGCGTTTTGAGGCGTCTTCTCCTGATGACGCCAATAAGAACTTAAATTACACACTGAGTTTTGATCGTACAGATAAGAGCAATACATCAATCAAATCTGTGAAGGGCCTACTTTAATTTGTATACACATCTAATAACAACACAACTTTGTGCATTAAGAAAATGAAGAAAACATACAGGGTGCGTTGCCTGCCTCGATGGTCTGCACAATCTTCAGTAAGCAATGTCTCACTAAAATGAAACTGAAACTCAGCAAAAACTCCACACAGCGTCATGAGAGTTATATCTGTAGAAAGCTTGATATGTCTACTATTACACTAATACAGTCTAATCGAAAACAAATATTCTGTAATAAAGTAATTTATATGAATTTATTATATGCACAATAGTTATAATAATCATCCACGCGGACAGTGCGGCGCATGTAAACAACCACATCAGCACAAACAAAGCAGCAAGAGTTTAGCTGAAGTTCATCCCGGATACTGTACGCTTCACGCTGAGAGGAATAAAACTGAATTCACTTCAGAAAAAGACACGCTGTGATAAATAAATAACTCAAGAAGACAAGCTCGGAGGAATAAGCTTTTGGATTACCTCAGACGAGAAGAATGCAGACTCAGAGCTACGGAGTGATCATTGTAAAAGGAGTAATGAGTAATTTCTTTGTTTATACCCCAATACCAAGCTAACTAATAATTTCAGTTGTTGTTTTTTTGCACTATTCTTAGACTTTTATATTTTAACATGTAATTTATGTTATACATGTTATTGTGACTGC
>JAUYWG010000060.1:14175990-14187310 GCA_034779775.1 Enteromius afrohamiltoni | reverse complement strand
GTTGTATATTTATCACTATAAACAGCAGCTAGTAACAGACAGAAAACAAGGCTACGGAGCTACAAACAGAAGCTACACACAGCAAACTCTCAGCAGGCAGGAGCAATCGAGCAGGAAGTGCTTACCTTCCGGAAGAGCTCTGATCTGGTGCTTACTCTCCTGCAACGTCAAGGCCCAAAACTTGAAATTTGCGAGTAGCTACTATACAGAATACCCAAAGGCCCTAGTGGAAAAGAGAGAGTTCAGTTGGTTCTGCCTGGCAAATCTAATAAGGGATAGATTTTACTGGCCCCGTATGGCTCTCGACATTGAGCAGTACATAAAGACTTGTGGTTCTTGTATTACTTTATGACCAACGAGTGAAACCACAAACCTTGGCAGGTGGAGATCGAGTCCTCATCCGAAACCTTGCCTGCACAGGAAAACAGAAGCTTCAAAACCGGTGGAACTCGTCTCCTTATGTAGTATCTACTCTTTAATGTAATGAGACTGACTCTTGCCCTGGCCAGATTCAATTAATCTTTTTATTTCATTTTATAGAGCTCCCCTGTTCCCGCCAGTTTTGTGGAGTACACCATTCAGGAATGCTCAGTCGCACCATTCCCAGAGGTCCTGTGTAAGTCAGGACATGAAGGTAAAGAGGTGAGTTGCTGCCAGCGGCCATTACGTTCATGTAAATTCGATCCCACGTAAATGACATAACATACACCACTATAAATATTTGCTATGTCATTTTTTTCACACCATAAAAATATTTAATTTGATGAAGTGTTCCCTAATTTGCCAAACTGTCTGCTTTCTCTAGTGTAGTTATTCTGTCTGTCTGTTTTCATTTTAGCCTGTTGGTTTCTGTGTCGGGGAGGTGTTTGGCCACGGGCAGCAAGATGTAAAGGTGTCCTGTGAAATATTTCGCCCACAGGTACCCTACATATCCATATTTGTTTGTCAGGCTTTTTCTCTAGGTCACACTATGGAAAGTGAGAATTTTCCAGCTCTAAAAGCCAGATGACTGAGGTAAATAAACAACTCAGCATAACAGAAGGAAACCCAGTAGAGCTTATCTGAATCGTCCTGTTCACTTATTATCCTACAGAAATCTGTAAAAGAAAAGAGCAAAATTACTGTTTTAGTTCCTTCCTTTTTTGTTTTGTCCATGTTGTCTCATGCAGATTTCTTCAAATCGTGTCAGATTAAAGGCAGGGTATGCGATTTCTAGAAGCCAATGTTGACATTCACCAAAATAAACATGCCCTGCCCCAAAAGGTTCTCGCCCCTATGCAACAAGGCAATGATTAACCAATGTTACACCAGGCTCAAAGCGAGTCTCAAACCTGGGTCTCTAGCAGAAGAGGCAAGAGGTCAGTTGACTGCAGCCACTTGCCCCAGTAGTCAGTGTGCCTTTTGAGATCAGGAGAGTGCTTTACTGGCATAACACCTACTCACTCGGCTTTATAACATTGACACAAATTTCAAATGATTTAAAGGGCCTTTCTTTGGGCAGTGGTAAAAATAAATAAATATATATATATTTTAAATTTATATAACAGCTTTTACTGCAGGACCCATTTCTCAATACATTACTTTGTCAAATCTCTTACACAATAGACTAAGCACAACAGCAGCTATCCCAGATAGCAAAATTCCTTACATCAGGCTCACACCTGACACTTTCAGTTGGCCCACATCAGTCTTAATTTTGACAGGCTTTTTTGATTTAGTCTTAGTCTTGAGAGGAAAGTGCTTAAAAGTGCTTAAACAATACTCACATTTTGTTTAACTTACCCATGAGTAATGCCTAAAATCAGAGGACATGATAGATGACTGACGCTGTTGTACAGGCACCAAACACTGATTGTATTGTTGTAAAACTTTTTTACAAGGCCAGGAGACAGACTTTGGATTTGGAAGCAAAATTCTCTTTATTCTGAGGACTCTGTCCGTGCGCTGTAGTCTTCAAAGTAATCTGACTGAATCTCAACACAGCAGAGTATATAGTGTTGAAGTGGAAGGAGTACATAGAGGTGTAAACAAATGTCAGATACAGAACATGAACTTTTGTTTAGGCCTTTTCCCAGCCTTAATCACAGTTAGTGTTATTCAAATGTACAGGTGCTATAGAAACCTTAAAGCAAAAGGCACAGCTGAACCTTGAAAGTATGGGCATTCACACTTAGCACGGGAAACTTAAACAAATGTTACAAAAGGCTACTGTCTCACTGTGAGCTTACTGTTAATGACACTTTCAATTTATACGGTTATGTGGGAAAATGTTTTTAACCATTTATAAATTTGCAATCCTACAGTACTATACGTCACAAAAACTGTAAACTTCAAATCTGATTAATCCCAGTGATGTTCCAGGGTCAACAAAGATGTTGACCCAGTGACATGTTGCACTTGGTAAAATTAGGTTAGCGGCTATGCACGGTAGTCTTCAAACAAAAATAATCACTAATAAATTGCATCAATGGGCAATTTTTTGAAGAACTTGAACAAATTATGACATTATTTTTGGGTAGAGATACAAATTTTTAAGATATATAGGTTTACTTAACGTACTTAACATTTATTTATGGCCACAGCCATATCACCCTGCTGCCCAAGCCTGGTTGCCCACTGAAGCTAAGCAGGGCTGAGCCTGGTCAGTACCTAGATGGCAGACCTCCTGGGAAAATAAGTTGCTGTTGGTAGAGGTGTTAGTGAGGCCAGCAGGGGGTGCTCACCTTGTGGTCTGTGGTCTAACACCCCAGTATAGTGATGGGGACACTATACTGTCAAAACAGCACTGGATGAGATGTTAAACTGACTTCCTGACTCTCTGTGGTCATTAACATTCCCATGACACTCATTGTAAAGAGTAGGGGTGTAACCCCATTGTCCTGGCCAAATTCCCACTGGCCATTGTCTATCATGGCTGTATCTCTCTCTCCCCTGTAGCTGGTGTGTGGTGAGTGCACTGGCACCATTGTCCTATGGCTGTCATTGCATCATCCAGGTGGATGCTGCACACTGGTGGTGCTTTATGCTGGGCAACAGGAAATGAGTGCAGAGGTAGCAAAGCCAAGTTAGTACTCGGGCGAGGGCTCCCTCTGGTGGCGTGGCATTACAGGCACCGAATTTCTAGTGATTGTCGTCGTTTTGATTACAGAGACCATTTATTTATGCATTTGATAAATAAATTGTTTAATCTCATCATTATATATTACCATCACTCTATTCTCCTGTTTGATAATGTTAAGTGCTTTGCTACTGTACAATATGTATTTTTAAAAGCGCTATATAAATATAATTGATTGATTGATCTTTTGTTATAAAACATTAATGACCACATAGGACACTATCCACGAGCATTACCAAGCTTGAAAAAGCGAGGATAAATAAAAAAAAAATAAAAAATAAATAAACAACATGAAATGTTGTGTCTCGCAGGACCACGGTGTTACAGAAATAAACGTAAACATAAATATGAACCTAAATACACTACAGGTAGAAACAATTTTTTAAAGCAATACATGTAACTATACATATACTATAAATAGTTGGCTATACACACATAATATAAAACTGACTATACAAGTACTTTACATAATAACTGTGCATGATGATGTGCAGAAAAGGTATTTAATGGATAGGAGCAGATGAATTATTTATTAGGTCCTTGTAACATGTTAATAAATGTTAGTATTTGGTTTATATAGAGGTGAAAGAGTGCGTTAATACAGGTGGTTTGTCAGGTCCACTCACCTGTGTAGCGCACTCAGAGGTGCAACTGTTTTTTTTTTTTTCCAGACGGGGGTGAGGTGGTTGGAATTGAGGGCTCTCACAGCCTGGGGGAAAAAGCTGTTGAGCAGTCTTGCAGAGCGGGCACTGATGCTCCTGTACCGTCTTCCTGATTGTAGGAGCTGGAAGAGGTGATATGAGGGGTGGGTGGGGTCCTTCACGATACTGGTGGCTTTACCTGAGCATCGTGCAAGGAAAATATCCAGAACGGAGGGGAGAGGAGTACCGATGATCTTTGCGGCTGTGTTGACTGTCCGTTGTAGAGTCTTGCGGTCAGCAGCCCTGCAGTTCCCGTACCAGACAGTGATGCAACTGGGTACACTCTCAATGGTTACCCTGTAGAATATGGTGAGGATGGGTGGAGGGAGACTTGCCCTTTTCAGCCGGTGGAGAAAGTGCAGGTGCTGTTGTGCCTTCTTGGAGAGTGACGTGGTGTTGGTGGTCCAGGTGAGATCCTCCATGATGTGCACCCCTAGGAATTTAGTGCTGCTGACTCTCTCCACAGCCGAGCTGTCGATGGTCAGTGGGGGGTGGTCAGCAGAGTTCTTCCTGAAGTCCATCAGAACCTCCTTTGTCTTACTCACATTGAGGGACAGGTTGTTTGCACCACACCACTCAACCAGCTGTGCCACTTCCTCTCTGTAGTGTGTTTCATCGTTGTTACTGATGAGACCTACCACTGTTGTGTCATCAGCAAACTTGATGATGTGATTGGAGCTGAACTTGGCAGTGCAATCGTTCAGCAGCGTGAAGAGCAGCGGGCTGAGTACACAGCAGTGTGGAGCACCTGTGCTCAGTGTGGTAGTGCTCGAGGTGTTGTGGCCAACACGGATTGACTGAGGTCTTCCAGTAAAAAAGTCCAAGATCCAGTTGCAAAGCGAGGTGCTAAGGCCCAGAAGGTTTAGTTTGTTGATGAGCTGTTGTGGGATTATTGTATTGAATTCTGAGCTGAAGTCAATGAACAGCATTCTAACATAAAGAGTCTTTGTTTTCTAAGTGAGTAAGAGCCAGGTGGAGGGTGGAGGAAATGGCGTAGTCTGTGGAGCGGTTTGGACGGTACGCAAACTGGAGCGGATCGAGTGTGTTGGGAAGGCTTGTTTTGATGTTGTGCATAACTAACCTCTCAAAGCACTTCATCATGATTGGAGTCAGTGCTATGGGACAGTAGTCATTCAGACAAGACACAGGGAACTTTGACTAGTAAGCTCTCTGATCAGACAATCAAAAGACGAGAAAATACTGACATTATTGTATTATACACCACGTCTTAGTCACAGAAAACATTTTTGTTAACAAATATTTTTGATTATCGTCTTTGTTGGAGAAATAAACAGTGGCCCAATAGCATGTGGATTGATAGCACATGGACTCCTGTTTCCTGCTCCAGATTTAAGCCACAAGCAAGTCAAAGGAAGGCTCAATGCCAGCGATGGAAAAAAATAAATAAAGCATAACTGGCACAAATCTAGGCCACACTGAGTTTAATTTTGGCCCATATCCAACACCTTGCCCTGGCCCACAGACTGTGTAGAAAATTTGAGTGTATCACTCCTGTTTGCCAGATTTGGGCCTTAAGTAAGCCTTAGCATTGCTGCATGTAAGCAAAGGAAATAAACCAAAACTGGCCCTAATATGAGCCAAAAAATTTTTTTCTTCTAATGGTTGGGACACAACAAGCCGGCGGTGCATGAGATGAGTTAGCTGTCTATGTCAGCAGCTATCAATATTAAATAATCAACATTCAAACGGAGAAACTGGAACAAAGGTATATGTTATAAATGCAGATATATGAAAGGTAAACAAGGCAGCACGTGCTTACCATTTTGAATATCAGTAACGTTGATAGCTTTGTTCATTTCATGTGGCTCACAATGTTATGGTAAAGCTGATGAGTGGAACACACCAAGCTGACTAGCCCGACCGTCACTCACCATCAGCCCGACGAGAGCCAATGGCCGACTGATGGCTTGGTGCCTTAACCCTGATGCAACATGGAATGGTGGCATTTTGGCAATGGTCCATAAGCAGTCCACAAGTGTTCGGTAATGCTCGCTCTTATTGGCTATCGCTGGTATTAAGGCAGAGGCAGCCAAATCAAAACTTGTAAATATCAGACATGTTTGAGTTTAGGGATGCTCTGTCTTAATCAGGAGCATTATTGTGGGACATCAAACGATATGGGACTTTTTGGATGAAAAATTGCTTGTGACAAGCCACGAATCCAGCCACACCCCTGTGGTGCAAATCATGCTCAAAATACTGTCCGGCCAGCTTAAGACTCATATCCAAACCATCCTGCAACTGTATTGCATCCTACTAAAAGTACCTAGGTCTTCTATTAGGTCATATTTACAATTTCAAACTTTCATTTTAGTTAGGCAGTGGCAAGTGCTACACCCAAACCATAATTGGCCCTCATCTATTTATAATATATGGGGCATATTCGCCTTCCCAAAAGATAAGTTTACACACTGATTAGCCAATGCTGACTATACCATATATTTGCCAACAGTGTTCCAAAATGTTATTAATTATATGGGCAATATTTGTCATTTTATACAGTGCCCTCCATTAATATTGGCACCCTTGGTAAATCTGTGCAAAGCTGGCTGTGAAAATAAATCTGCATTGTTTATCCTTTTGATCTTTTATTCATTCATTCAAAAAAAAAAAAAAATTATAACCTATCAGTAGTAAAACACGTGAAAATAGGGAGAAAAACTCATGATGAAATAATTTTTTTTCTCCACAATTATTGGCACCCAATTATTGCAACGTCCTTTTCCCAAAATAACAGCTCTGAGTTTTCTCCTGTAATGCCTGAAGAGTACACCTGATAAGAGAAAAAAAATCCTTCATGCAGAATCTCTCCAGATCCTTCAGAATACCAGCTCCATGATGGTGCATCTCCTCTTTAGTTCATCTTACTCATTTTCTGCAGGGTTTAGGTCAGAGGACTGGGACAGCCATGAAAAAAGCTTAATTTTGTGCTCAGTGACAAATTCTTGTGTTTATTTTGATGTTTGTGTTTGTGCCAGTGGAAGACCCAACCATGGCCCATTATACGATTTATTGATTTTTATCTGTTTGTATTTGATAGAATCCATGACGCCATGTGTCTAAACAAGATGTCCAGGATCTCCAGCTGAAATATAGACCCACAACATCAAAAACACAGCAGCATACTTCATTGTACACATGGAGTACTTTTTATCCCTGTGTTCACCAAACACATCTTGAGAGTTTGCTGCTAAAAAAACATTTTTTTATTTTCATCTGATCATAGAAGCCAGTCCCATTTGTAGTTCCAGTCCTGTCTGATAACTGAACATGCTGGAGAATGTTTTTGGATGAGTGAGGAGAATTTTTCTTAAACCCTCTTGAACAACATGTGCTGATGTAGTGGCTGTTTGACTATTTTCTTAAAGGTTTTCTGATGCTGAGACTCAACTATTTTCTGCAATTCTCCAGCTGTGGTCCTTGAAGAGTTTTTAGCCACTCAAACTCTACTCCTCGTCGTGTATTAGGAGGATAGAGACACACATGCTTTTACAGGCAGTTTCCTAACATTGTATGCTAAATTATTTCCCTGATGGTGGAAATGGAAATTTTCACTGATCTAGCTCTTTTTTTAAAGCCACTTCACTAATTTATGAAGCTCAATTATCTTTTGCAGCATATAAGAAATATATTCTTTGGTTTTTCTCATTGTGTTGATGATTAAAGGGATTTTTGGCTTTGTTTTCCCTCCTATATATATTTCTGTAAAACAGGAAGCCAAGGCTGGATATTTTCATGTTCATAATCACCCAGGAGTGCTCAGAATTGTGAATATGAATGGTAATATACTTCAGAGATATTTTACTCATAAAAATTCTAGGGGTGCCAATAATTGTGGCCAACAAGTATTGGAGGAAAACATTTCAATTGTTTTACTTCAATGATAGGTTCGAATTTTGTAAATTTTTTGAACGAAAGATCAAAAAATTAAACAATGCAGATTTATTTTCACAGCCAGCTTTGCTCAGATTTACCAAGGCTGCCAATATTAGTGGAGGGCACTGTATATATATATCTTTCAAATTTTATGAAATCTCAGAAAGAAAACTATTAAACTTAAGCATAAACCAAACTTAATACAAAGCTGATTAAGACAGCTATTTACAATATTTCAACAGAAATTTGCCAGACACTCCGGTACGCACTTTTATATTTTAAGTATATTTTAAGTATTATCTGGGTAATTAGTGACACTAAAAATCCCTATAAAAAAATGACACTATAAAAATGTACGCAAGAATTTATTTTTCCATTTAATTTTCTCCCACTGGGTTAAAGACTTTTTTAGGCTATTGAATATAAATTTTTTATTTTTTCCCCCCATAAAACTGTTAATTAACAATCCTTAAGGAACTCGGGCCACTGGTAGGAAGCGTATGAGGTTCTATTAAGCATAACCGCACAACAGTGACTGTAAAGTTTTGATGCATAGGCGGAGCGTGAACCAACTCCAGGGTACTGCTAAAAATAGCCAAATGCATGTTATCATTAGCTCTATTTATTTGTATTTATTTATTTTTGAGAGTAAAGTTAGTGATTATCACATTCTACATATAATTCGCTGTTTGAATAACCATGGAAAGGAAACGTAGAAAAATCCATTTATAATTTGTATTTTTATTTTCCTAGTTAATTGTACGTTCAAAACATATTCTGTTCCATTAAACGTGTTTTATTAGCCTACATGACACCGTACCCTGGAGTTGGTTCATGCTCCGCCTATGCTTTAAAACTTTACAGTCACTATTGTGCGGTTATGCTTAATAGAACCTCAAAAGCTTCCAACCAGTGGCCCGAGCTCTATAACAGTTTCATGGGGGGAAAAAATTTTAAAATTTAATTTATATTCAATAGGCTAAAAAAGTCTTTAACCCAGTGGGAGAAAATTCAGTGGAAAAATACAATCTTGCGTCCATTGTGTCCGGCACATTTCTGTTATGCTTACTGAAATATATAATATCTGTCACTCTCAGGCCAAAGCAGGCATGGGCACAATCATTAATCATATTTAACCGCATAAATGTCATTACTGGTTGTTTTTTGTACGCACACGATTTCTGTCAAGGGAATTTCGAGCCTAGGTGTGTATTAATATTTGTGAAATAAATATTTCTGTGAAACACATTCAGGCTGCACAAAAGAAAGCTGACATATTGATATAAACTGATATTCTGTAGCAGTTGAACAAGCTGAACAAGCAAACAGTAGACCGTTTTCTCGTTTCTGAATATTTCATTTCAATTTGAAAAACAAATGATCACAGCGTACACGGACCTTAGGGCCAATTTATTACATTTCGAGAGCTTATACACTTGCATGTATATACAACTCTAGGTTTTAATTTTATTTAGTATGTTTGTGCAAGTGTTTTATGGGTGTGTATGCGCGCATCGAGTGTGAATGTATGTGTGAGTGTTTATAGGTGTATATGCATGACTCAAGCTTATATGTATATGCAAGTAAATATACGTAGGTGTGTCAGCATGCAGCGATGTATGCACGTGTGTTGTTGTAGGTGTATATGGATGGATCGAGTTTAAACGTATAGGCAAGTATGTTTGGGTGTATGCACGCCCCAAGTTTATGTGTATACGCAAGTTATTCAGTGTTTATGCATTAATTAAAAAAATAAGATGTATTGGTGTGGATTTCATATTAGTGTGCACGTGTATTTCACATGTATATTTGAACATCCAATAGTATGCAGTATATGTGAGTAATTTACAGGTGTATATGCACGTGGTTTATGTATGTATTGATAAACGCAGTTTGATTTAAATCCCACACAGCGCCTCATATATGTCTGTGACGTTGACTGCGAAACTATGCTTTCAGGAAACACTGAATCATTTCACTACGCTGGTAATGATGGAACTTGGGACCATAGTATGCTAACCATGCTTTTGGGAAATGCACCCCAGAATATGAAAACCATACTTACCCTTTCAGTCTAATCACTTTGACGTTACATATGGGAACTCGCCAGAGAGACCTATCTGCTTTGAGCTTTTACTAAAGGCCAATGAATATTGGCGTGCACTGATTGCGCTCAGGTGCACCCTGGCTGTGTTGAGGTCCCGCCTCTCACTCGTGAGCAGGCTCCCCTCGCGCTCTTCCCGTTGGACCGTAGCAAGTTCACAGCCGCCACGGCAAGACACCTGGGGGACCTTCAGGTGACAGTTCAGAATGCTTCGTCCAGTGCTCCAGCTGCGCGAACTCCTGATGCACCGCGCAGGAGGAGGAAGCAGACCCAGCCTTAGAGTTATTGTGTCCTGTACGCGCGCTGCGCCTCTACATCAACCGTACTCAGAGCTTCAGACGCTCTCAGCAGCTCTTTATCTGCTTCGGTGGCCAGCAGAAAGGGAATGCAGTTACCAAACAGAGGTTGGCTCATTGGGTGGTAGAAGCCATCTCCCTGGCCTATTTATACCAGGGAGAGCCTTGCCCCATCAGACTGAGAGCTCACTCAACAAGGAGTATGGCCTCGTCCCATGCGCTGACTCATGGTGCCTCTTTAGCAGATATCTGCAGAGCTGCGGGCTGGGCGACACCCAACACCTTCGCCAGGTTCTACGACCTCTGCATAGAGGCTGTGTCGTCTCGCGTCCTTGATCAGGACAGCAGGTGAGTGAGAGGACCGGCTGGTGCCGGCTTGCTGCGCCGCTTCCACAGAACCCATGCACATAACACATCTCAGTGTTCCCTTCAATGTGCGTAACCTGAGTCCTCCCTGCCCTGCAGTCGGTCTAGAGCGGAGTAGCACCGGCTGTGCTTCCTCTGGTCTCCTTCGCCAGAGGTGTGGCAAAAACATTCCACGGACTACACGCCTCCACGTCTAGGTTACGAATATCTGTTACACTTTCTCCTGCCACGTCTCTAGGGTTGCGCTGATGCCGGCAATGGCTCTTCAGCGAAAAACTGCATGTGCACTGTGTGCGTGCCCTCTTATGCAGTGATGAGGTGAGCGCAATTAGTGCACGCCAATATTCATTGGCCTTTAGTAAAAGCTCAAAGCAGATAGGTCTCTCTGGCGAGTTCTCATATATAAATCTCCATTCCCTCCTTCAGGGAACGTGGGTTACGTTAGTAACCTAGATGTTTTAATTATGAAATTGAGCATTTTCCCCCCATAAGGGAAACCATAAGGCTTAATGCAGTGTTTTCAAAAAACCAAACTCATTACACATCTGATTTTTTACAATTACTGTTTAAATACATTAAGCATTTTTCACATTCTCCATGTTAATTGTTTAAGAATGTCCCCAAGGAGGTCTCTGAGCACTTTATCACTGATTCACAGGTGCATATTGTCGCTCCGACACAGCAAGAGGACACGTTTTCCAAAACTACAACCCACAACACTCATATTCCTCATACCCATAAACCCTCATTCCCAGATGCAGATCAGGCCATCCCTGCAGGACCTGGATCCCCCCCAGCATCAGACTCCACCATTCCCACCTCTTCCAGCGAATCCACT
>JAUYWG010000060.1:14161919-14175890 GCA_034779775.1 Enteromius afrohamiltoni | reverse complement strand
CTTGTCTCTGTGTTTGAAGCAGGTTTGTGCGTTTGTAGCTCGTTTCTGCATTTGTAGCTTGTTTCTGTGTTTGCAGCGCATTCGTGCGTTTATAGCTTGTTTCTGTGCTTGCAGTGCATTTGCAGCACGTTTCTGTGTCTGAAACGCGTTCATGCGTTTTTAGCTCATTTCTGTTCGCAGCACATTCGTGCGTTTGTAGCTTGTTTCTGTGTTTGCAGCATGTTTCTGCTTTTGTAGCTCATTTCTGTGTTTTGTGAACCGTGACGCTGGAGAACACGACAAAACACAAGGCTGCAGTGAACACAAACCCCCGGAGGGTGGATTTATTGAAGTTGACAGGTAAGTAACACAGTGGTGATGGTGGCGGTGATGGTGCTCGTGAATGATTTCCTTTCTCTCCCAGGTCGCGGTGATGAGTGCTCCAGTGATCCAGTGAGGTGATGATAGGGGAGGGCGGGAAGTGACCCCTAACAGACCTGCGTAAGCTGCCCCAAGCCGCGAGAGGCTTGGGGCATTGGAGTTCTCCATCCCTGCCCGATGACGCACATCAAAGTGGAAGTCCTGGAGCGTCAGGAACCACCGAGTCACCCGGGCATTGGTGTCTTTGAACCGGGCTATCCACTGTAGAGGGGCATGATCTGTAAACAACACAAACTTCCTTCAAAGTAAATAGTTCCTGAGCTCCAGGACTGCCCACTTGACGGCAAGGGCCTCCTTCTCCATCGTGGCGTAATTCCTTTCCACTGGGGTCAGCTTACGGCTGATGTAAATGACCGGATGCTCCTCTCCTTGGTGTTCCTGGGAGAGCACGGCTCCGAGTCCGGTGTCAGAGGCATCGGTCTGCACCAGTCCGGGGCATGGAGTACTGGCTCCGATGTGAGAGCTGTCTTTAACGCCTGGAAGGCCTCCTCCGTCTGGTCTGTCCACTGTATCCGCTCTGGATGCCCCTTCCTGGTCAGGTCTGAAAGGGGGGCAGCTAGGGAGGAGAAGCTGGGGATAAAACAGCGATAATACCCCACCAACCCCAAGAAGGCTCGTAGCTGGGACTTTGTGGTGGGCTGTGGAGCGTCCCGGACAGCTTGGACCTTCTTCTCCTCTGGCCTAACGAGTGCAGCTCGTTTCTGTGTTTGCAGAGCGTTCGTGCGTTTGTAGCGCGTTTCTGTGTTTGTAGCTAGTTTGTGTTTGCAGCGCGTTCATGTGTTTGCAGCAGGTTTCTGTGTTTGAAGCGCGTTTATTTGTGTTTTTTTTACAGTTTAACTGAAATTTATTTTAATTTAACCGCTGATTGTAATCCTTAAAATCCAGTTTACAATTGCATTTTCTTAATAAATAAAAATGCTTACATTTCTTACTGTTGTATTGTTATTTGGTGGTCTAGAATAGGACATCAATGTGTGCATGTCAAATTGACATAAGGTTTTTGACATCAATTTGATTTTAATTTTTGACCTGTTTTTTTGACATCAATATTTGATGTATTGATGGCAGTTAGTCACTGTAAATCAGTGAGTAATCACGATTAAACTGTATCATTTAAATGGTTGATTCATTCAGGAACTAAACACTTTTCATGTTGCTCAGTAATAATGCAAAATAATTCAGCGTTCAATTCAATGTGCTGGATCATGAATGATTCATGTGAACATAAACGCATTTCGGTTGATCAAGGGGGTGTTTCCCTTCAAAACCAAACATAACTTTTCTCCTCTGCGTCTTCAGTCTCTCAGATGTCGGGGGTAAATGATTACTGCTATGTTTATTAATACATTCAACAACAAAAAAACTCAATGTCTCAGGAGTCTTGCTTGTCTCTGCGCCTTGAAGATGTCTTCAAACTTACTAGAAATTTGCAGGCAGGTGTGTTTGATTAGGGTTGGAGCAAAACTCTGTTAAACTATGCTAATCTATATGGGCGATTCTTCAACTACGGGCACTTTTGGCCTTGTGAACTTGAGGGGAAAAAAAGTGTTCAAATCAAAATGGTCAAAGTCTAATAGGTTAGTATAACTAGTCTAGTTTGATGATCCATAAGAGAACGCACTAATTTTACAAGACAAATTGGTGTTTTTTTACAGATTTCCTGACCCGCCTTGCACAAATGTAATTTCCATCACATGTAAATATTTGACATTTATTTTCAAATAGTATGATATACATAATTTCCCATCAATGTTAGACCACTTTCACATATAGTTTTACCAGTTTATGACTATATTGTAATTACCATACATTTATGGATTAGGTAAATTAATTGTGATGAGGACCCAACACAAAGCTTACATCCACCACAACCTGACATATAATATTGGAATGGTTAGATACATTTAATGGAATAACTACTTATGATTTTACATTAAGTGGAACATTATCCCATAAATTATGCAGAAGTTTTATAAAGGTATGGTGTGGTGGAAATTACTGGATGTTGTGGAAATTACAATGAATGGACCATATAGAAAAAACAAGACATTTATTTTAAATATTTCTGAAGCACCCAATTCCATTAAACAAATCCATTTAGTCTGTTTGGTTTTTTACCATGAGCAGATGAACAGTACAGTCTTACTGTAAACAACTATAACCAAAAATAGCCAAACAAAGTTGTGAATGTAAAGTTGTAACACTCTGATTGGTTAGATGAACACAGGAATTTCCCAAACACTTAAACCTTTGTTATGTGTGTGTGTGGTATTGTAAAATTGTAATGAGTCTCTTAGATGAACATAATCTATAGAACTTAAGAAAAAAAAAGACACCTTAAACTATATCATATCAGTTATCATATAACATGAACTCTAAAGTATTCTGAACACGGGAGAGAAAGAGAGAGTGAGAGAAAGCTTTGTCCAGAGAGCATTTACAGTGACCATACACTATGTGTGTGTGAAATAATTTATATGTGCATGGAAGTGAGATTGCATGAAGTGAGTGATTGTGTGTGTGTGTGTGTGAGAATGTAATTCAAGGCCAAATTTTGCAGATTTTTTTCCATACTGTCGTCTTAATCTCCTTGTGGCGTTTTGTCACTGGTATGGGTTCAGGGATGAGGCCTATTATATCCATGGGTTGGTACCAGATCACATCATCTCTCAGTGGCCAATAAAAGCGATTTCTCCCAATACCAGTCATTGTTTTCACTTCAGCACCACTGTATAAGTCAACATCCTGAATAATACCTGGGTACACATCTCCATCATATACCACTGCACACCACTGACCGATAAGACCCTCATGTAAGTCCAAAATTGGTTGCAGACCTCCATCTTGGGGTGTGTCCTTGGGAAGTGTACTGGTTGAAGTGGTAGCTTCATCCCATGGTTGAAACCTGACCTTTTCCAGTGTGAAACAATTGCAATTGTTGGGTGCAGAGCAAAAACAACTAAGAATCCTCCATGACATTTGGCTTGGAGCATGAGAGATAATCTGCACAGTGATAAAAAACAGTGTAAGAGCGTTCAATTAGTGATAGTTTGTGTTAAGAAACAACAGCAAGACCATAAAATGTATAAAGAAACAACAGTGAAACCATACCTGATGAATTTTCATTGTGCCACGAATTGTCTGTAATTCCGATGGAACGTGAACATCCATTGCCTCAATGGTATCTGGCTCAATATAAAATAGCTCAGTGGCGGACTTTTGCTGCTTAAGCTCTTTAAACAGAACTCGTGCGTCTGGAATGTCCCTCCCTCTTGCAATAATATCATCCGCTCTTCTCTTCACCGCCGCTCCAATCCCATCAGCTTGGCCTTTGCCATGCCCAGCCTCTAAGAAATTCCACGTCACCCTTTTCCAACCCATTTGATAAGGAACATTGGTGAGGAGGAAGAAATTTTTTTTGGAGCGGTATTGAGTCGTCGGTCCGTCGCTAACCACATGAACCGTGGTGGCAGCAGGATGTTGCTCTCTCAAGTAAGTTAGCACTTGGGTTAGATGTGCCCAAATCGCTGAGGGGTCGTGCCGATAAGAAGGGCTGATTGAGCATAATGACTTTACATCCTTCCAGGTGTAGGCCACACCAGTATGGAGTGAGACCTGGTGATGCAAGTCTCCAAAATGTACTGCTTGGACTTCACTGTTGTATTGCACTGGAAGTTTTCTGCAAAATCAATATGCAGAACGAGCTCGTCCTCTCTCAACTTTTCTTTTAAGCCACGGAGAGCTGCATACTGATGCCTGATGTTATACACATGCTTTCCAAGTTTTTGCTTTACATCTGATGAAAAGTCTTCAAGTAAAGTATGCAGCGTGCCCTGTACTTTCTCCTTAACAGTGAGATGAACTGTGAAATTCTCTTTAGTTCCATCTTTTTTTTTCTTCTCTCTCTCCTCAGCTTTTGTTTTCCATGCATTCCAAAATGTCTGGGACCCAGGGTCAAAGGCTGAGGTTAGAAATTCTTTGTCCACACATTTGGGACATTCTCTATACATACACTCCTTGGTGTAGGGTGAACAGCACAGAGAGACGACCAAATCTTCTATTTTGCTGCTGTTGATGACTTTGTGCTGCAACAGTTTGTCTGCCATTAACTGTAGATTGGCATGCGTCTTGCATAGGCATGTGACTCTGTCCTTAACAGTGGGCTTTATAACCCAGAAAGGACGTATTTTGCAAAATGCACTGTAAGAAATCTTTATGTCAGGGTACTCCTTCTTAAATTTCTCATGTAGTATCTCCATGGGTTCATTCAGGAATCTCTTCTGTTTTTTTTTATTTTTTTCTGTGTCACAGTCTCCTTTTTACCTGTTGTGGCTCTGCTGTTCTCATCTCTTTCTAAATATTGCTTGATTTTCTCTACTGTATCTGTGCTGATGCTGTTTTTTTGCTTCTTCCTAGTGTATGTAAGTGCTGCTGATCTCTTTTCATTATTTCTCTTTCTTTTGGCTGAGAAACCAAATTCTGTTTTAGCCATTGTGAGTAAGCGATACTTTTTGAGGATCTTTCCTTCCATTATCTTCGAAATAACCTGTTTTTCTCTCTCTGAGGACAGATTTTGATATCTTTCTCTCAACTCGGCAAGGACAGCATTGTGAAAAACCAAAGTTCTTCTCAGTGTGTGTGCTGGTGATGTCAGCTGCTTTTTAGACTTGGCATTTGGGGAGTCAGCCTGCCTCACCTTTTTCAATAATCGAACATACCGTTTGCGGTACTTCTCGGCCTTCTGCAGAGCCTGCTTAAGCTTAACATTGCTTTCATACAATACTGCATACACTTTTGATCGGTTTCTTATTACCTTTTTCCTTCCTCTTTGTTTTTGCGTTAAAGATTGGGCAGAGGGTGATAGTGAGGGTGGTGTGGGAGATGGAGGGGCAGGTTCTGGCTGAAGAGAAGCTGGAGAGTTTGGTGGGGTTGTGGTAGCAAGGTAGGCCTGCACCTCAAAAGCTTTGTAAATCTTCTCCCGATAATTTTTCATATAGGTTCGCTGTTGTCTCCTTCTTTTGCGTTGTTCTCTCTTTGGTAATTCTGCAATAGGCTTTACAACCCCCCTTTCTTTTTTTCTTTGATATCTCTCCCTGTCTCTTTTTAGTCGATCTTCATATTTGACAGGGTCCGCTTTTATTCTGTCCCTATAGGCTTGAGACCTTTGCTTTGTAGATTTCCGTGGCATCTCAAAATCAGAAGAAAATGCATTTCAGTAAATATAGAATTAAGATTTAATATGTAATTAATACATTAACATTGTATATTTTAATAAATAAATTGCACATATGTAGCTTTACAATCTATGAACTGCACCTGTAAGCATAAATGTAATTTCCACCACACCTTTGTAATTTCCACCCAAGAAGGCAATGTGTTGGAAATTACGGTGGTGGAAATTACAATCCGACAGTATTTTGTGAAAAAATCTAAACTAGCATCACATATTAGCTATGAATTGGTATCTAGCATTTCATGCATGCAAAATACATCTATGTACGTTAAAAAATCTAATTATTTACAAACTGAGTTGATGCTACGGCATGTTTGGAAATTACATACAATGAAAATATTTTCATTTCAAGAGATATTTACCTTGACTTTTCTTCAAAAGTTGGTTGATAAATTCAACATTTCCTCCATATCAGACATGTGCTGTGATGTCACTGTTCATCTCCATAGAAACTAACCAAACAATCTTTCCTATAAACTTTTTAAAGGGACATTACAGTGTTGTGGTGGAAATTACGACAATACTGTGGGACAACTACATTTGGTAAAAAAAATCACATAAATAGTTGTTTGACCTTGAATATCCCAATTATGTTTTGATTATTTTACTGATACTTTATTCAGTAACATTTTTAAAAATTAGAAAAATCATTTTTTTTTACATTTTTTACAAAACAGCAGTATTTGCATATATAACAAGGTTGAAAAAGGTGAAAAAGTCATCGTAGAATACGGGAAAAAAATTTTTTAGAGCACTTTTATTGTAAAGATAACTATGAAAGT
This sequence comes from Enteromius afrohamiltoni, assembly GCA_034779775.1. Taxonomy (NCBI): domain Eukaryota; kingdom Metazoa; phylum Chordata; class Actinopteri; order Cypriniformes; family Cyprinidae; genus Enteromius; species Enteromius afrohamiltoni. The sequence continues at coordinate 14,169,455 of JAUYWG010000060.1, read as the reverse complement.
GTGAAATTTCCCTTTTTGTTTTTTTTTTGCAAAACATGATCAAAGGACATGAAAGTGCCCGTAGTCTAAGAATCGCCCATATATGTGCAAATAACCTAACACATACAACAAAAACGTGCACAGAAGATAGATAAGAAAAGACAGTGCTGGATGCTCTCGATGGTCCCTCTGTAGAAGTTGGTCAGAATGGGAGGTGGAAGATAAGCCTTCCTCAGCTTTCGCAGGAAGTAGAGACGCTGCCGGGCTTTCCCGGTGATGGAGCTGGTGTTTAGTAAACAGATGAAGTCCTACGTCAAATGAACACCATTTCATGGTGCTCTTGATGATCTGCATGATGGACCCATCGATGATCAGTGGAGAGTGGTCCCTCTTCGCTCTTCTGAGGTCAACAAACATCTCTTTAGTCTAGTCGACCTTCAGGGACAGATTGTTGGCTTTACACCAGGATTCTAGCTGTTTCACCTCTTCTCTGTGTGCTGATGAGACCCACCACGGATGCGTTGTCGGCGAACTTGATGCTATGATTAGAGCTGCACAGTCATGAGTCAACAGAGTGAACAGCAGGGGGCTGAGCACACAGCCCTGTGGAGCTCCAGTGTTCAGTATGGTGGAGCTGGAGGTGCTGTTCCCGATCCGGACTGACTGTCACACAGTAGTGGAGTGTTCATGAATAATTATTAGTTCTTCAAGAATTCCCTATACTTATACTAAATTGATGTTTAACAGCAGAGAGATGAAGTCTGATTGTAGGTCAAATATAAGTCTGAAATGATCAACCAAATGCAGAAGAAATGCTTTCAGCATGTATGTTGGTGATTTCTTTTAAGGAACGTCTTTTCTAGTGTCATTAAATATTCTAAGTGTCATGATTGTGATTTTCAGTTTCCAGTTACGTTTACACAATAACACAAAATGCTGTGTTCATTAAAAAAGAATTATGAGAGAGACAGAAACAGATTTTAGTTGACCCCTTCACATATTGAATAACACATCTCCCAGCGGTTTGTGGTTCTGTTCAGCATCTTTCCAAGCGTTTGCAAATAAAGAGTTAGAGTTCATTTCCTTCTCCAGAAATTCTGTCTGCACCCGAAGTTCCATTTTCTTCATACACCAATAAAATTGGTCATCAACTGAATTTTCTGCCATATCCAGTGGACGTGTTTGTCTTTGACCAGTAGCAGTAGCTCTGTTATCCTGCAGTGACAGAAGTCATCTTGATCAGTCATCACACTAGAACTCTTACCTGTGCTAGAGCAGTTAAAATCAGAAGAACTTCAATCGCTAGCAGCATCTTGATTCTGTTAAATCTCTGATGATCTAGTAAAGACGCTGAAAGACAGTTACTTCAACAAGAATATACACATAGATCTGCTAAATAAAATATGTTTTCTGGTGGATAGCATAACCATTTGCAACTTGGTTTCAATCAATGTTTGAAATTGCTTCTAAAAAAAGTTCAAACGGCTTCAATTATTTGCATGACTTAAACTGTTATTTCAAACTGACCTCAGAATGTTGTTGTAGAATAAATTGCTTGCTTGGTCTTTGAGGATGAAATAGAGGAAACGGGTATCCGGTGTGAGTGCAGTTCAAACCAGACTCAAAGTTTATTGAAAAGGCAAGTCATATTTATAGTATGAATGCAGAAGTGAAAGTTTACATTCTGTGAGGAGCTCGTTATTACCTCGTGATCAGACATTAGCAAGACACTCATACATTTAAGGTGCGAGTGTTAATGGCAGTTAGCGTATATCACGTTTGACCATCCATTCTATTACTGGTGTAAAACCTCCGCCTATTGGAGTATTTAAGTGTTGCTTAATTTACGGTAAAATAATTCAATAAAAGCATTTATGTTGTTTGGAACTTTTCATTTATTTATTGTTATTTTATTTCAGAAACCACACAATACTTCAATGTACAACAAATGATTGACTGTAATAAATCAATGCTTCAGAACAGAAACTGTCGTGGATTATTGGCTATACACCTTCTGATAGAGGTCGAGGACTAGATGTTGCCAAGCCAGTGCATCTACGCACATATATCTTAAACAGTCCTTTAAATAAATCTTGCGTTAATGTGATCACGCTTCCGATTGGTTATGCCGGTGGCGCTGTTGACCACTGAGTTCGAACAGTCTGCAGCAGAGCTATGGGTGACTCACATTTGTTGTAGCTCCACACTAAAAGTAAAAGAAAATAATATTAATTTCACGAAAAATGTCAGGCACTGTTTGAAAGGTAGTGAACATCATAGATATTGATTTCTTTTCATGTATGTGTTAATTTTATACTTTTATTTCTGTTTCGATGTACCCTTTTTCAAGTGCGCCATTTTGTTATGTGCTAATAAAATGAAACGTGTTCTGAATAGGCGGAACTATAACGTCACTGAACGTCTCTTACTGCTCTGTGTGCAGGTAATTGTTTCTTTATAATACAGTGTTCACAAAGTTACTCTCTAGTATTTGGTTCATTTTCTGTATTTAAGTAAATGTTTTGTGCTTCACTGTGTTTTGTAAAAGCACTTTCATGATGTTTTTCATGTATATACATATATCAATATATACATATATCACATATGCTGTATGTCCTGCTTGACTGAGATGTCCTATATTATCACAAATCAGTATGTTTAGAAAAAGACAAGAACAAGACAACACCGAATTGTTTAGAGAGAACTTTCTGTTTAATTGTCATGGAGAAATTTACATATTTCTGAGTTTTATTGATGCCAAGGAAACATTTAACGGTCTCCTATTTTGGATGTTATTAAAGGCAAGGAAAGCAATTTCTGGAAGCCAATGTTGATATTTGAAATCACCAAAACACGCCATTTTCCAAATTTTTTTTAAAATATCTTTATATCTATAGACACGCCCCTTACTGCTGATTGGCTACAAGTTTGTTTGGCTACTCGGCCCCAACTCAGTTTGCTAAAGCATTTTTGAAAAATCACATCTTGCCTTTAACAGTCTGAACAGGGCTGGACTGGGACAGAAAAAGGACACATCAAAATGCTACCCATCTTCGCATGCTCTTGAATATACCAACTCCTATTCTATAAAAGCACAAAAGCTATATTCTTGCTTTGCTTTTTTCCAAAGCGACTTACAATTGGGGAACACTAAGAGAAAAAGCCAAAGGACAGAGGAAGTACTCGTAATACCAGACTCAAGTTCGTTCTCTAGTGACAACACCTGCCATGCTTGTCCATTCATTTTGTTGAACAATGAACTGCATTACACAGTTAAATGCACGGTCCAAGGATCTTAAGTCCTTTTAGCTGTGGACAGGAATTGACAAATTTCTGGATTTCTTTCGCATATGCTCCTTGTCCCAGCAGTATATGGGGTCATCCCCTCTCTAATGCAGTTTTCACCTGTGATCACAATTATTTAAATGTTATAATATAATATTAATGCATTTCTAGTTTGCATAACGTAAAAAAGTGTTGCAAAAAGATTCTATTTAATAAAATACAAAAATGAAGAACTTCCATGAGGACTCAATTGAGCAGGTTTTTTTTAAGCAAATCTGATACGGGAAAGCAATAAATAATTAACAACCGACTACAAAACAGGTAACTAAAAAATAACGAAACATAATACATAATAGAGAATATGCTCAAGTCAATAGGGAACAGAAAACTCCACTCTAATGGGCTCCTGGGCTGTGAAGGATTTCATCTAGGATGTCTTTCTTTCTTCAGCCATAAAGAAATCTTTTTTTTTTTTTAGCAAAACAGATTTCTCTTCATATAATGGATGTCTAGGGTGTCCCAAATTGCAGTTTAAATGCAGCTTCAACAATCCCAGCGAGGAAGAATGGTCTTATCCAAAGAAACAATCATTATTTAAAAAAAAAAAAATAAGAAAGAAAAGTTACAATTAACGTCCTCATCTCAAAAGCTCATCTTGTGTAGCTTTGCCTGAACTGTTAGGGTATGTCTTAAAACTGCTATTTTCTCTTTCAACTTCAAGATCGTCTGTAAATTGTCCTACATTTTTACAGTTTTTTGTAAAAAGATTTTGACTCTCTATGCATGTTCAATTTGTAAACACTCAGCCGTACTCCTGCAGTGATACAGGGCGATTTTGAAGTTGAAGGAGAAAACGAGACGGGGATTTTTAGACGTACCCTAACTGTCACGGGCCAGAAAAAAAGACGCAGAGCTAGACAATATTTCCACTAGATGTACACTCTTATACAGACGTGATGTAATGACACACTGCCATGCTTCCCGTGAAAACCTACCTGTACCACTCAAATAAGAAAACATAATTTTAAGCTAACCGTGATTTGGGCTAAAGTAAGGCGATAGATTTACCCAACCACTGGCTGGTTATGTACTTGCTCGAATATTGATTTTGAATCATTGTTTAACCAAAAAAAGTAATAGACAGCAGCTTTAAATGATCCCTTCACAACTAATCCCTTCACTAAATAATTAGTCAACCACAGAGGTGTAGCGTCTTGGAATATAGGTGCATATGGGCCTGAACAGATTGAGGGCACACTGAGCTGAGGGGGAACTTTTTTAATTGATACAAGGGAAGGAACCCTGTATGGGCCCGGGCCTTGTCCGACAGCTTATTGGAATGTTATTGCATGTCTTTTTTCTGTCTCTCTTTTGCTATTGTACAGCTGTAATACTTTTACCAGTCTCAGACTTAACTACGCCCAAAAACGCTACATGCTTCTTTTTTTTCTCTATTAAAATAGTTTATCTAACGAGGTGTCACTTATTCAAAATCACATCAGAAACAAACACAGAAGCACCCGTAAAAGATAGAATCCACATCATTTCAGTCTGAAATTTCTTGAATGAGAACAATTGTGATTAATAAGGGTGATTATGATTTATGATTTTCTTTTAATATGTAAGTGCTATGACAAGTCTCAGTAGACCCTATACTTTTTAAAATATTAAACACTGTTTTAAAAGCAGAAGGGGCTGGGGATAAGAGAGGACAGACTATAAAGGACATCAAAATGTGCGAAAAAAAATAAGGTACAAAAGTACATTTTTTTGAAAAAGTTCCGTTCCTTATTCATCTGAGACCGCCACAGCCTCTCAGACCACCAAAGCCTCTGAGACTGCTGAAGCCTCTAAGACTACCAAAACTGCTGAGACTGCCAAAGCCTTTGACATCGCCGATCAATCTGAGATCGCCGATGCCTCTCAGACCGCCGAACCTTCTCAGAAGCTCAAAGCTGCTGAGACTGGCGATACCTCAGAGACTGCTGATCCCACCGAGACCCCGAAGCCTCTGAAACTGCCGAAGCCTCTCAGACCACCGAAGGCTCTGAGAGCGATGAACCTCTGAGATTGCCGAAACACTCAAGAAGACAATGTATTAATATTTTGAATTTGATGAATATTATATATAATATTGCGTTAATAACTTGGGATATTATAATATATTGTATGTATTTAGTAGCATTCTTTGTGATATATAGATATACATGTGATAAAATGATACTGCATGTGTGTATACAAGCCCACACACACACAAAGTTGCCATGAGACATATAATTGTCTGAAAGTCCAAACTTTTATCAATTCTTTTCAGTTCTTTTCTTATATGAAATGTGTGAGTATGCAAACAATAAAGTGAGTTTATAATAACTATTGAAAGAAAAATATAACATTTCAATAAAGCTATTACATGTAAAATTGCAGTGCATTATACATCAAAGTACGCTGAAAAATATAACACTTATTTCTGTATCATGTTTTTTTTTTAAATATATTTTCTAATACATTCCCATATATATTTGTTTCACAAGGTTTATACAGTGCACTTATTCATGTTGTTTGCTTTCACTGTATTGTGGAGGAGCGTCTGCAGAATGATGATTAACAGAAGAGCTGCTGTACTCCGGTGTCTGCAAGAAAAGAAAAACATGTCTACTATTCTCCTCAAAACTCAATTACACTGGTGCTCAAGCTTCTCTTACCTCTGTGCTGTTAAGATTCTGGAAATTAATATAATCGGAGTGCTGTGAAGATAAAGAAGCAAACAAAAAAGGTTTACTGTATTTCACATGGAATAGGAGAAAGAAATGTTTCTGAAATATCCTGATGTGGACACTGTTTAGAAGATAGAAACCATAGATCTAAAACCGGCTGAAAATACTAGTGTTCAAATCGTTTTGGCCACAGCTGTATCTGGGGGGTTAACACACACACACACATACACACACACACCCTGATTTGGCTCTATCCTCACCTGAGAAACACAACAGCAGGAGTTGGCTTTACAGGCAAATGCTGACAGACAGATGGAGATGATGAACTCAACCAAGTTGAGTAACATAAAGATCCCTCTGATTCCATTGAAGAAGCTCTGAGTGAGAAATCAACACTAACATGAATAGTTATAACTAAATTAAATCAAATAAAAACGAATCGCGAAGCTAGTGTTATTATTTTCTGAGAGTGCTAGAGTTGAGAACGATTTTAGCTAAATGGAAACACTAAATGACAAACAATATCTAAAGCACAAGTTCAGTCAACACGACAAACATGCGTTCATACTATTCTAATTACTAAGGCTCTATCGTGCTAATGCTAAATTATCAAATTTTATATAATTATGCTACTGGCTGATGCTAGATACTGTAGATTAATAAACAGCGTTTTGTAATAATATTTATTCTATTTAGTGTCCATTTATTTCATTTAACATTTAATATCGGCCGTTAGACTAAAGACGTACCTCGTAACATTCATCTCCCGAGCCGTTATCGTGTGGCCATACAACAATATCCAGTGAAAGGAAAATAATGGCAATGCCTGCGGTTACAATACTGAAAATATTCAGTCCCATTGAAACGTTCACCTATAGGTGGGAAAACAACATAAAACCACAACAGATTAATCATCAAGAACTTTAAAACAACGCGTTAATGCATTAATAATAAAAAATATAAAAAGATATCAGTAGCTGAATTTTGATTGACTGGTAGCAGTCATGTTTTGGTATGTATCCGAGTCATATTATGTTACGACATCCACCAAAGAAGATTCATTCATTCTCAGCTTTAAAGATCTTACACTTACAGTGTTGAGGAGGCCATTCTCAAAATCTATCTTAGATAGATTTCCCCCTCTGAATGATGAATTATGGTCACTGATGCCCAAATACAAGCATGAGCGAGTACAATCAGTACAAACACAGCTGAACACTATTTAAGTGTTGTGTAGTTACATACCAAACACAAACTGGAGGGCGAATTAATTTTGTTTTCTGCAGCAATGCTGAGTGAACCTGTGGCAATATACTGAGAAGAGAGAGAAAGACAAATATTAAAGCTTGGGTTGGAATATGTAGCTTGTTTTATAAAAGGCGTTTTTTTTCACTGCATGGTACGGTTTGGTACGATTCACTTTCGGGGGGTTTTCCACTTTTTATGTACCACTTCCCAGATAGCACACGTACATCTAGGACACATCTATTTGACGTCTGCATTTACATCTGCAAGACGTATTATTTAGGTTGTTTGCTCATCTGCAATACGTCTTTGG
>JAUYWG010000060.1:14147409-14157473 GCA_034779775.1 Enteromius afrohamiltoni | reverse complement strand
GGGTGGCAGATCTTTTTCCTATTTAGCACCCAAACTCTGGAACAATTTACCTAATACTGTTCGGGAGGCGGGCACACCTAGATGAGCTTCGTGGACAGATCGCCGGAAAAGATGGCACACAGACACACTATAAGTCCTTTTCACAATCTGACATGTGCTTAAAACGGAACTGGAAATTAGGTGCTGGGTGCAGAGGAGAACTGGCCTCAACTAAGCCTGGTTCTCTCAAGGTCCTTTTTTTTGGTTCCTTGCCGCTGTCGCCTATGGCTTCTTTAGTTTGGGGACACATGATTTCTAGTGATTATCGTTGTCTTGACTACTGAGACTGTCTTTAAATTTGATAAATAAATAGTTCATAATTCATGTCATTATACGTTACCATCACTCTGTTCTCCTACTTGATAATGTTCAGTAATTTGCTACAATCTGTATTGTTAAAAGCGCTATATAAATATAAGTGACTTGACTTGACTAATGTAACAAGATTGTAACCAAGAACATCCCAGGTATGTACACTAATCATAATATAGTAATTTCATGACTTACTGGCTCAAGATGGAACGTTCCTTACAGAGGTCATATGATGCAATTTCAGGTTTTCCTTTCTCTTTGGAGTGTTACAAGCTGTTGTAGATCCTTAAAGTGCTACAGACTGACTGTCTCAAAGTCTCAAAACCAAAGAGATATTCTTTATAAAAGTTACGACTTGTCCAAATCCTACTAAAATGCTTCATTTAACTATGCCCCCAGTTTTCTACATGATGATAATGAATGAAATCTAATTTAAATAACAAAAACTATGGCGTAAATCTATTGACATTTTCGTCAACAAATAAAAACAATAAAATATTAGGGAGGGACAATTTGTGAAGAGATTAATTCAGAACGAAACTGCTGCTTGCTGCGGAGGATAGGCATAAAGTAAATGGAACTGTATCATACCCTATTGATCTAAGAGTTACTCTTGAACAGAGAATTACACACAAAATTATTTTAAATTGTCGGTTTTGACAAGCATTCACGTAAACAATTCAATATTAAATAATTATAAATAGTAGGGAACATGTATCAGTGAACATTGCATTTATTGCATCCGAATGTTTTTGGTTTTAAAGGGATAGCAGCCTAATTTAGAGTCCAAGAAACTAATGTTAATCAAGCAACAAAAGTAAAATCACTCACTGCTCTTGACTGAATCACTTAGTTCTTTAGTTCTTCCCCTGGATGGTTTTTCCAAGCCTTCTTTAACACAAATAGTTTTCGAAAAAGCCTGAAAAATTTCAGAAAAATTAAAGCCCTATATTATCTAAAACTGTCAATCAATCAGAAAATTAAACAAATGCTAATAACTTAATAACTGTTATTAACATGTTAGATGCCAAGACACTTTTAGAAAGATTAGCAAGATGAAGAAAGTACTGCAAGCTAACACGATAGGATTTTAGTGTTTGGACCTCTAATTGGTATAAAATAATCATAATAATAACAACAATAATAATAATAAAAAAAAAAGACCTTATTTTAGGTTTTGTTTTAGATTCTGTTTTCTCTCTCACCAGCAGATGTCGCTGTTGATCACTGATTGTGAGACACAGCACACGTTAGCTCTCTTTACACAGTTGTTGTCCATAGGAGACTCTGGTTGGCTCTTCAACAGAAGGGGGGGCTCGAGAAGCCTGTGCTTATATCCTGAGTCTGAATCTTTACTCTGGCCATAATCATGTAGGCTGCGTTCAAGCAGGAGCCAGCCTCATCCTCACGCTCATCTCAGACCGTATGAGGAGTAGGAATGGCCGGGGGACGTAGAGGACTGGTGGCCCCTCAGAACACTTTTCTGGAGAATATAGTCCGCCGCTCTAATGGTAAGAAAAGCCTTTACAATTTCTAACTGGTGAAATAATTTATTCTGTCACATGACAATCAACTCACTTAATGTGCTTTAGCTGTGCCTTTGGAGTTTATTATAATTTCCCTTATAACTGTTCAGTTGTCTGAGTTTCATAAAGCTATTTTATTTAAATGATTTATTTTATATATTATATATTGTTTTATAAAGCATTTTGTGCATGAAATAATTAAGACTGTTGTGCTTCTGTATGTATATTGAAATAAAGACTGAATCCTTTTGATAAATTTATTAATAAGGTGCTTGTTTTGCTGTAACTTGCGTTTTCCTTTCAACTTTTCAGTTTGGACATTTTCTCATAGACAGACAGGTATATAGCTAATCTTTTAATGTGTTGGTCCCATCCATCCCTGTGTGGTTCTGTACTTTGTAGTTTGTAGATCTAGATCAGTAGAAATTATTTCTATTATCGCTTTGCTCCTCTGTACTGTTTATGTGCTTTGATTATATAGCTAAAATATTCTAAGGAATTCATGGGAGGCTTCAGTACTCTAGTACTCTAAGGTCAACATTTATGTTAATAGTGATTTATGTTCTGCACTGAAGATTAATATTAATAATGCTGATTTTTTTATCATTATCATTATTTTTTTACCCTGCTAAAAGTAATTGGGTTTGTTCTTTGTTTTATTACCGCAATTACTTATTAGTCCTTGGAAGAATTAATATAGTACACTTGCATGCCCTGGATAATTCTAAACATCTAACATATTATTCTCATCAGAATTAATTATTTTAAACTGTTTCATCTTCACAATGCCAATGTTCTTCATTTTTCTCATAAGATAAAACTGACACTAAATGAAACACTGTTGCCGTAGAAAGCCCTTAGATATGTAATTAGATTATGATAGGCTCACTGTTGGTAAACAACATTCTTGCTCTGTATTGTTTCATTTTACACTGAAAACCTCTCAGAAATACTGGTTTCACTTCACCATCTGGTACATGATACAAGATACATGGAAATACTTATATGCCTAATATAGTGGATGTTAATAGGGATTATCTTATCTTGTGAGAAACTTTGCAAATAAATGTCAACTTATTCTACTAACCCTAAACCTGCCCTAACAGTCTACTATGTTAGTATACATGCAGTTGCAAATTATTGAGAATTAGTTGACATGTAGTTACTTATAGTTTGTAGAATGTCTAAAGTGGACTATCAAAACAAAGTGTAACCAAATTAAAATAGTAATAATCTGAGATTAATAAAGACACTCACTGACACAATGGGCTTACTATGTGTTTAAGTAACAAGCCCAAAAAGCGTTGCAAATAGTTTACAGTTGTTTGTACAATTCACCCGTGGAACTGTCAACATGGTTTCATAAAAACACAGGTTCAACACAGGTACGTGAACCCTGGCATATTTTTATTACGTTGATATAGGTAAAGTATGTATTGCAGTGGTTTAGAACTGAACAATCCGAGGACTGTAACTAAAAGTTAATGCACTATCGTGTTGGGAATATGCCCTACACCAAATCTAACCCTTAACCTACCCGATAATGTTAATAAATGCAAAACTGATATAAAAATAACAGATTTTAAACAGTATTTTTCCTTTTACACATATTTGAACTGTTTTGTCAAACCATAGTTACACGGGATTCAAAACACTGTACTTGATGAAACCGAACAAGCTTAACTGTCTACGAAAACCCATAGATATGAAGCTGGATATGTGTGATGCTCATGCTCAAATGCATATTAATACTGTTTTGAAGTCGTAACATGAAGTAATTGTGTAAAAATTATGCTTTACCATTAGAAAAAACTAAATTAGTTTGAAGAGGACTAAAATATGAGTCTGAGTGTTACTCTAAAGTTAATTTCTTTTGGAAACTGTAGTGATTTGTACTTTGTTGATACGTATTTCGCTAAAACCAGCACCAAGGTACGTTTATGCCATGAGAGCAAGTAGGTAATATTTCTTTTTTCAACAGTAAAGGTTCCGTCACATTTACTTCTGATAAGTGAATTTGTATGAACAAAATCCAGTAATTTCAATAGAAATCAACATGGTCGTGAATGTTGCATGAGGGCAAAAGGTTTCCCCAAAGATGATTGGGTATTTGCATTATGCAAATTCGCTGTGTTACACTTAATTTCATAGTGACTTCTGTTTAAGCCATCCTTCATACACTGTTACTCTCTTTTCTTCCCTGAAAATGTGATTGTACCTGAAGGATAATGTATGAGTTAGTTGTTCTTGTATTAGAATGAAAAAATGTTTTATTACTTCCTGGCAGACACAAATTTTGTTTTGGGCAATGCCCAGATACTGGATTGGCCCATTGTCTACAGCAATGATGGATTCTGCAAGCTGTCTGGATACCACCGTGCTGAAGTCATGCAGAAGAGCAGTACATGCAGGTTCTTCCCAGTTTTTTTTCTTTACACATATGTTTATATATATATATATATATATATGTTACATTAGTAGACAAAGCAGCACCCCTAAATCATATACAGCAGACTTATTGTAACCTCAAGCTGTTAAATCATGTTGATCTCTCCCAAATGAAAAGGCAACATGGCTCACAGCTTGATTTAATTCTTATAGAGATTCTTGGTTATGAATGCCTCTGTGTCCTTATCTCAGCTTCATGTACGGGGAACTCACTGATAAAGAAACCTGCGAGAAAGTCCGCCAGACCTTTGAAAACTACGAAATGAACTCCTTTGAGATACTCATGTACAAGAAGAACAGTAAGTTGACAATTTGTTATAATTAAAAAGAGTTCACGCGTATCACAACTATCAACTCATTTAGAAATATTGCTGATATTGCAGGAATGCCAGTGTGGTTCTTCGTCAAAATTGCTCCAATCCGAAACGAACAGGACAAAGTTGTTCTTTTCCTCTGTACCTTCAGTGATATCACTGCATTCAAGCAGCCTATTGAAGATGACTCGTCTAAAGGTTGGCTTTGACAAACTTCCCATCACCCCAGAAGTTTAATTTATTGTTTTTTATTTTGGATGTGATTAATCATTTGTCAGCACTACTTTCATATGCAATGTAAATTGCATCAGGGAAGTGATGTTCTCTGTGTCTGGGTGTTAAAGAGATTTTTTCAGGAAAAAAGCTGTTACTGTGGATGTACACTTTTAAAAGATAAACATTTGTACCTGAAAGGTTCAAACTGGTACCTTAAAGGTACATATTAGTACCTGAAGTATATATTACCTTACTGTTACAAAGGATACCACCCCAGTGACAGCTTTTGTAAAAACAAAGAAGACTAACTTATCATCGTAGACAGAAACCATTTTATGATATTGATTTAATAAACACTGACCTTGCGTTTCACCTTTGTTTTTCCCTATTAATTAAGGCTGGGGTAAGTTTGCTCGCCTGACACGGGCCTTGACGAGCAGCCGTGGTGTTTTACAGCAGCTGGCTCCGACTGTGCACAAAGGCGAGAATGTCCACAAGCACTCCCGTTTGGCCGAGGTAAATATATGTGTTTGTGTGTGTGGCTATATGTGTGTCTGTGTGTTCATGCACTTTCATCAAAGGACCGCTCTACCCATTTATACCTGAGCACTACCCAGCCAAGAGTGTCTGCTGCAATCCCAAAAGCCCCTCTGCTGTCCTGAGATAAATCTCCACCGTGTGCGACTGCTGTTCACGTAACACACTCCACATGAACATCCCCCCTCATTTTCTACATCAGCTCTAAAACATTATAGTGGTTTGAAACGCCTATACAGCCTCCTGTGTTTATCGCTGGTCAAGCGCTCGTTATATGGCAATAAATAAAAATATTCTTGCTCACAGCACTACAAGAAGTTCATAGGTTTTATTCCTAGGAAATCTCAATCTAGGTTCAGTTTCTGCTGCACTGATTTTGACTTGCAACAAATGGTCATGATGCACAGGTGTGGTTCAGTTACATTTTTGTAGACTACATTATTATTTTTTACAAATTTGTATTGGCTAGCATGCTGCTACTGCATGTTCGGAGACAAATTATATTGGCCCTTCGCTTCAGAATCTGGGGCAAATTCACTAAACCGTTGCACAACTTTTGCATGCAGTAATTCAGCACAAAACTAAAAATATACTTTTTATAAATATACAAAACTCTACTAGTTTTGATGCAAATGTTTAAGCATGTGCATAATGCTATCTCAAAGTATGTATATTTCATGAAGGCAGGCATTTAAAATATGCACACTTAAGTTGCATCCTTGTCTGTTTCTGCAAGATGGAACTTATTTTTTCACATGAGGATATTAGTAATCATATTATGCAGTTAATACCAGAGAGCGTGGCCAAATACTTGTGCTGAGTCAACTGTCTCCTAGAGTTCATGAGTACTGTTAAGCTACGTAGGGAACTAAAAAAAAAGAATGAGACACAGCATTGGTCTCTTCTTTCTGTTTCTTTTTATCGTGTTGAAATCATATGTTAGGAGTGGCAATTATAACTATTTTTTCACACAAGCAAACAAACAAAAAAATGTCTTCAGCTTCTTCAGTTTCATGTTTTTGTTAGATTTTAGAAAGATATTGCTAAGACAGTAGTTAAGGAAGTGCAGTAATTCTTATTCCTGGCTTTTCAATGCAATTTGCATGATGATGTTTGCTGAATGAGGGAATGTTCTCCAATAACGTTCTTAACTTCTGTTCAGACAGTTATGTCTTCTTCTTATTACCCTTCAGGTATTGCAGCTAGGCTCTGACATCCTCCCACAGTATAAACAAGAGGCTCCAAAAACACCTCCTCACATTATCCTGCACTACTGCACCTTCAAAACTACCTGGGACTGGGTGATTCTCATCCTCACCTTCTACACAGCCATTATGGTCCCCTACAATGTGTCCTTCAAGACCAAGCAAAATAATGTGACCTGGCTGGTGGTAGACAGCATTGTGGATGTAATTTTCCTTGTGGACATTGTGCTCAACTTCCACACCACCTTTGTTGGACCTGCTGGGGAAGTGATTTCAGACCCAAAGCTCATCCGGATGAACTATGTGAAGACCTGGTTCGTTATTGACCTCCTATCCTGTCTTCCTTACGATGTCATTAATGCCTTTGAGAACGTTGATGAGGTGAGTTTTCTTCTCTACACTGTCAACACTTAAATCTACCCCTAAAAGACATGTATTGCGATTCTTGTTAATGTTTAAGTTAGCAACATTGTTTACCTAGAGAAGAACCTACCCTGGTGTAGCCAGACTTGTCAAAGAAGCTTCACAGTACAAAAACAAAGAAAACTTCAGAATCAATTATGGAAGCTCACCTGTAAAGCAGCTCTAGAAGACAGTAGTATGTATCTTCATTTATCTCAAGTCAGTTTAATGTTGCCACAGTTCAAAATCAGTTCACCAATATGAAATGAGAAATGTTCAGTCTAGTACAAGTATTGCTATTGTGAAAGCAATTCCCTCTACACAAGATGATAGGGTAATAACCTAGGTTATTCAGTTTTTTATTTTGTTGATGATTTGTCAAAAATTGTTGTCTTTGTAGCAACTCCCTTTTTACGGTGATTAGAGGTGTGAGGTGATTTTTGATGTCTGAAAAAGGGTGTATATAATAAGAGATGGACACTTTTGCTGAATAAATAAATGTTTTGCCTGCTCACTCTGAGGGGCAAGTAATTTATTGAAAATTAATATATTCAGTGGCTTTTCCTACTTTTCTTACTGCAGTTTCTTGGCAGTTTATTAGGAAGTAACAATTTTGTTCTCTTTGACTCATTGAATGGAAGCGGTGCTTATTCGAAAATCTTTTAAGCAATAGTCCAATTTGGCTGGTGGAAAGTGGTCATTATTTTGAATATCCATACATTTTAAATCTGTTCTAAAACTAACAGAAACATTTTTATTTTTAAACTTATAACTCACTGACTGTTCACAAAAGAGTCGAGGTCCGACTTCTTGGCTGACATCTGACTTGACACATATTATTATAGAGAAATCGTGAATTATAGAGAATTATATATAAGTTCTATAAATTATACATATATATCTGTCATAAAACTAACCTGTATGCCTGCTGGGGGTTAACACCAGTGATGGAAATAATGACGGTATAAATTAATAGTGTTATTTACGGCATTATTTAAAATGGATGGATGCGCAGTGTATCTTAACTCTATTTACGCACATACAGCCATTGCCAGAACAGAAATCGAAAAAAATAGAAATAGAACAATTTTTTGTTACAAAAACCCAGTGATCTACTTGAGAAGACATGTCTATTTTTTTTACAGAATCCTATTTTCATCAAAACCTTTTGATTATCAATTACTCCTGGTTAGAACACAATCAACCAACAATTAAACAAACCTTAGTTTCTGTAATTGTCCATCACTCACTCTCTAATGAAGTCCTACCATGCTTTGTGCAGACAGTCGTAATTGTAAAAGCTGTTCTTAAAAGACCACACAACTGGACTGCTAAATGGCTCCCATGATTTGTCCTCTGACCATACACCCACTTCATCCATAGCTTTTACTAAACACTGCTGAATGCAACTTATACTACATCGATAAACAATGGTTACTAGACCTAAATAAAGAGAATGACAAACTATTGTTATATATAGTAATTTTATCTATTGTAAATCATTAAGGTATTTAAGGCATATGTGTATGACAATCTGTAAAGCTGCTTTGAATTTGTGTCTGTTGCAAAAAGCACTATACAGATAAATTGGACTCAACATGACATATTAGTATCTTAGAGTAATAATGTTTCCTTAATGTACTACTATGAGCATTTTAGGGCTAAATACAGTGCATAAATGTCACTGAAGATACTGCCCCAGTGACAGGATGGTACCTCTAAAGATCTTCTCCTGAGTCCAAAGTTTTGCAAGGCTGCTGTGCTATTAAAAAGAAAAACACATGAAAATTGAAGTACTGTCTTCAAGCCGTGACAGTCTCAATCTTTCTGCTGGAATTGCATTATTGCCTTGCAGTCAGTGTTGATGGCTTTGTCACAGTGAAGCAGCATTTCCAGGATTGATTTCATCCTAACATGTCAGGTATTTCCCTTGGGACATCTGTGAATGAAGCTGCCAGTGTTTTTCTGTGAGCGATATTGCTACATCATGCATAGATATTTTTAAATCGCTCTGGTTTACCACAGAAAGAAACCTTGGTTCATAACTTCATGCCCTTAAGAAGTCATCATAGTTAATGGCTGTGGTGTCCCAGCAGCCATCATTACCAGTGCTGCTCTGCGTCCAGATCATTCAAGCATAGCTTCACTTCCAGTTTCTGCTGCACTGCAGGCTGCATGAATACTTTCTTGTCAGTTATCAGTGGGTTTGTAATTTAGAAGCCACAAAGGATTTCAGTCACCCCCCCCCCAATGTGATGTAAGACAACCTAGAAACCTCTAGCTGAGAAGACATATGTGATTGCTAATACGTAACCCATTTATATCAGAACATTGTGTCTGTGGGCCAAACTCTGCAGCTACTAGTCGTATTATCCCCACTCAAAAGCAATGTCACGTAGAAGTCATGCTCATTAGTGGATTGTGTGTTGTGATTCAGTACAGAAGCCCACAGCAACAGCATGTGTGTTTCCTGTATGACGACTGGAAACACGCCAATTGTAGGAGAAACACAGTTGAATAATTAATGATGGAATTGAACTATAAACATTGACTTTCTCTGAATACTGGAAAAGGAAAGAGACTCTTGTAATCCCAGGATCTGGGGGATTCAGGATTCTTTCAAGAGAGACTGTGGGTGGATTGTGTTCACTCTGTACAAACAGCACTTTAATGACATTGGGATGTTGAAATAGAACACTCTTGCACTGACAGCTGTATATTGTAAAATATCTTACATTTTAACAGCTACAGGTTGTGTCATGTTTTTTAAACAGCAGAATAGTCTAGCAGTCTGTAAATAAATCCAGCTTTGTAGAAGGCACAGTACGTGACAGTTTGGATTTTAGGTATTAAAAATCTTATTTTGCTTATTTAATCAGACATATTTCTGATTGAAACAAAATATTCAGTGAGAAAAAAAATGAGTGGATTCTTTTTATTTATATTTAATCTTTTTTAAAAACTGGGACTGCGTTGGTAAACAACAACAACAAGTCAAGTCAAGTCAAGTCACTTTTATTTATATAGCGCTTTTAACAATACAGATTGTAGCAAAGCACTGAACA
>JAUYWG010000060.1:14130020-14147309 GCA_034779775.1 Enteromius afrohamiltoni | reverse complement strand
GACAGACTAATATTAGCATAGAGGCCATTCTTTTTACGATGTAACGAGTACACCGTGTGTTAAGGGGAGTGTTCCCGATTCCCGGTGTTCCCGGACAACAACAACAACAACAAAAAAATTTACATGAACCCTAACTGAATATAACCTTTCAATCAGTTATGGTGTGGATGGATATTTTGTTCTAATGGTCAATCTTGTAACGTAAATGAAGATTTATTCACAAATAAGCATTGATCAACACACCTTGCATGCTTTTATTTTTTATTTCTCTTTTTTAAGGTTGTTAAAAAAACTCATATTATTATACCACATTTTACAATAAAGTACTGTTCTTCCTTGTTCATGCTTTTTTTTTTTTTTGAAAATGTGTGAACTTGTTTGGCAAGTGACAGATGTGTTTGGTGCTTTTAGTCACACATAAAATATTCTACCTGCTAAAAGTATACCTGCATGAACCATTGGCAAGCTTAAAGAAATAAATGGTAACACACTGGTAGTCCACTTTAGACATTATTTGTTCTACCTTTAACTATGTAACTATGTGTAAAAAGCAGTCATTAGACTATTAAAAGACTGTCAGCTTAATAGCTGCTAACACCATATTTTGCTGCTCTCCCAACAGACATTCTAGCAAGTTATTACATTTCATGAAAATTATTATTATTTCCTTTCTTTTTTTAAATGTGCACACACAGGTGTATCATACACACTAAGAGCAGGAACTGGTAGTGAGAAAGTAAATTGGGTCACTTTCAGTTTCATGTTAATTTTAAGTACCACACACAACCTGTCAGGTGCTGTCCTTGGTCTTAGTTTTAGCACAGGCCCGTTCATTTAATCTTGGTAAGAAGTGCATGCTAAGAGCTGTAGTTTCTGGGGCTTTACATAGCTGTCAGGCCGCTGTAGCAGAGCCTGCAGTGAAACAGGAGTGTCAGAGCAGGAGATTACAGCACACACGCTTTCCCACAGCAGTAGCTGAAGACGCCTGTGCTGGGCATGTCAACTTCGGTTATCCATCCTTTCTCTACTGATGCTGCTGGCAGAGTACAGTTACAGCCCAGGGTTGAGGTGCTTCTGCAGGGTCGTGAAGCTTTTTGAGCTGGTTGGAGTAAAACATCATCATGTCAATAATTCTCATGTGAAATAATTTTCATTAACTACATGTCTGCTAACTGTAGACTATGTAGATCTGGCGTCCACTTCTGTCTTAATTTACACTAAATGTGTTTATCTAAACAGGCAGTGATGTAAAATCCATGGGTGGGGCTAAACAGGCAGTGATTTAGAAGCAGGCGTTGATGATCTTCTGTGGAGGCAGAGCTTATCCACATTATTACACCATAGAGTAAAACATTCCACAAGTTGTCTTTCATTGTAACATATGATTCTTATGTTTCATCATCATTCAGCTTTACCCATGTTATTAGAACCATGTTACAGACACTGTGCTTTAAATAATCTTTGAAATCTTAGAGTCTGTAGAAAGCTCAAGGCTCTTTTTAGACTGTACCTACAATTATTGTACAGTATCGTACGATTATTATTATCATATCGTATTTCTGAATCAACTATTTGTTAACAACTTCTCTCTTGTTTGCAGGGCATCAGCAGCCTCTTCAGCTCTCTGAAGGTGGTGCGTTTGTTGCGTCTCGGCCGTGTGGCCCGTAAGCTGGATCATTACATTGAATATGGTGCAGCGGTGCTGGTGTTGTTGGTCTGTGTGTTCGGCCTGGCTGCCCACTGGCTGGCTTGCATCTGGTATAGCATCGGTGACTATGAGGTCATAGATGAAGCAAACAATTTGCTCCGTAGAACCAGCTGGCTGTATCTTCTGGGAGAAGCTGCCGGCACACCGTATCGCTTTAATGTCAGTGGCACGGAAATGTGGGAAGGGGGTCCCAATAAAGACTCGGTCTACATCACATCATTGTACTTTACCATGACCAGCCTGACCAGCATCGGCTTCGGGAACATCGCTCCCACCACAGATGCTGAGAAGATCTTCGCTGTGGCCATGATGATGATTGGCTGTGAGTAAAATACATTCTACAATACCTGTATGTTTTATAACAAGAAAGACTAATTAAAGAATAGGAATCAATTTCCTCAAATAGCAAAAGTCAGAAAAAGAAGTATCAATTATAGTTCAGAAAAATCCCGGAAAAGATGTTGAGGGTAACTGTGTTTGTTGTGAAGGTTTGGACTGCAGTTGTTTTCTTTATAGTGCCAGTGGTGATCTAGATTGCATTCTGACCAGACAGAGGCCTGGAGAACACTGTGATGAATTACATAATTGCTTAGTTCTGGGAAGGCTCTACTTTACGGCACTGGCGAAAAAATGGTCCTCTTGATTTTAAAGCAGGTTTCTAGATTAAATACAACTGGGCTGCATCTGTTACATGTTCTTGACTGCCACAGTAAATACATAGTCACTCTTGGTTTAAGTTTTGATGTATTTAAAAAATAAATATGACCTTGCATTGTTTAAATAACATTTACAGGCTACCTTTGAAATGTTCTTCCATCATATAAGTTCAGATCATGTGTGATTTTGTTTTGTGTTTTCAAATCTGTAACAAGCATTTTGATAGCAAAGGATGACTAATACGAAAAAACGCATATGAAAATTTCAGATCCGTCTGCAAGTTTTCAGATCCGTCTGCAAGCACCTTAATTCTTATTAGCTACATGTACTGGTAACAATTTATTTTGATGGTGCCCTTTAGACATTTGGTGTACATGTCAACCAGCAGTAATTGAAGTAAACTTTCTGCTTAGTATCTGTTGTGATGCTCCCCCAACAAACTTTTTACTGGCTAAGTAACTTCTAATTACCAATATTAACCAACTATTAACTACAACCTTTGCCTTAATAAACTCTTGGTTTGGTAGATGTTTAGTTTAGGTACTGGGTAGGATTAGGGATGTAAAATATTGTCATGCAGAATAAGCACTAATAATCAGCCAATACGTTAATAATAGGCGTGCTAACAAGCAACTTGTTAATAGTTAGAGTTTCTATAACTTTGCAAGTGGCATGTCAAATTATTGGAATAATGCTAACTCTTGCCCTAACTTACTTATACTCTAATAGGAGTTAGTTGCAAGGAGGAAACATATTTAATTTATGAAACATGCATTCGTACAGCGATTCATGTGATAGCATGATAGCATTTTTTTTTTAAAGTAAGCATGAACATCCACGGCCCAGTTACTTTTTTACTTGCAAAAATTTACTGAAAAGTTGCTAATGTGGCACCGTATCACCATTAGTTAAACAGAGAAAAGTGCTAGTGTTGGTATTCCATCTTGTGCAGTATGTTGTAGGCTATTTGGATTCTACCTAAATGTTTGAGTCTCTGAGGTCACCGTTTGTTTTTGTAAAAATGTTGTGGGAGCAAATCTGCCCAGTGAGAGTTTGGGATAGTGTGTACAAGCACAGTTTGGGTCTTCCCAGTTTGGCTTTTCCCCGCTCGAGGAGTGAGTGATGCTGCTGGCCGCCTGAGGGTGACGGTGATGTGAAGTGTCATAAAAGTGGGGGTAGACTGACAGAAAGACAGAAGATCACAGTGTGATACTGCTGATGCACAGGAAACACAACAGGCCACATTCAGTCAGTGTGACAGCGGTTTAGCCACACATACACACACAGAGAAGATGATATTAGACTACAGTTTAAGAAAAAGAAGCCTTTGCATTAAAATGAAAAGGGGAAGGTCATATGTTCTTTATGCTATAGCTCTCTATATAAATTATGGAATGAAATGTGAACAAACAAACTAATAAATAGATTAATAAATCAATCAAATAGCAGTGGTCAGTGTATTTTTCTGGGCTACTGTGTATGAATGATGGGACGGTCGGTCTGTAAATGGGAGCAGCAAAATTAGGAATTAGGGCCACCGAAAAAGAAACATTTTTGGCACAATATTAGTTCCTGTTCATTTTTTGTGCATTACAGACCATTGCATATTTTCTTTTGCAATGCATGTTTTATAAAATATAAACTGTGTAAAAGTCTGAGAATTTGTGCATGGTTTTGCGGATTTGGTGTTTGCTTCTGGTGTTTGAGTGTCAGCTTTTTAAAAACAGTGTGACAAATAAAGATGTGTGTCAGCAGTTACAAAAACTGTTAAACAAACAATGTTTTGAAAATTTGAAAAGGCATTTAAAAATACCTAAAATCTATCTGTTAACACTTTGTTGTGATGCCCCCTTTAACAAACTTTTTACTGACTAAGTAACTTCCAAATCTCACATGGTTCAACTGCGACCTTTGCCTCAATATGTTGCTTATTAATATTTAGTTTGGTAGTTAGTAAGTTTTAGGTATTGGGTAGTATTAGGGAAGTAAAATATGGTCATGCAGAATAAGTAGTTTATAAGCACTAATAAACAGCCAATATTAGATTACATTAGATTCAACTTTATTGTCATTACACATGTACAAGTACAAGGCAACAAAATGCAGTTTAGGTCTAATCAGGAGTGCAATAAGCAGCAAGTGCAGGATAAAGGTATAAGTGCGCTTATGGAGGATATGTACAAGAAGAAACTGGATAATATTTACTGATGGATGTACAGTAATATGAACATATGTTAATAATAGGTAAGCAAACGAGCAACAGTTAATAATAAGAATTGGTACCTAAACTAAAGTGTTGCCATAACTTTGCGAGTTATGTCAAATTATTCTAACTCCTATTCTATTATTTAACTCTAGCCTCAGCCTACTAATATTACGATTGGAGCTATTTGCAAGGAGGAAACATGCAGTTGTGTGGTATTTATATAGTAATACTTTTACCTTAATGATTGTGCCATTTGTCATTTAAAAACCGTTGGCAAAGTTGTAAAGAAAGAATAGATTTCTAAGAATACATGCAGTTTTAGATTACACTTAAATAAGGGCATCTTAAAATAAAGTGTAACCATTTTTGCCAATGCATGACCTTGATTTTGTAGTTTGAGTTATGAGAGAGAAAGACAGCACTCCAGGTCCTAACAGACTCTCTTCTCTGTTTGCTACTTCTTTTATGGTCTCTTCGCACCCTGGAGGCTCATTAGAAAGTTGTCACACTTCAGTGAGAACTCAGAAACCATTAAAGTGATGATTGTTTCATTAACAAAGCCCCTCTGAGAGTGTATCTTCTAATTGTAACCAATTAGAAGATATTTTATGTTTTATATCTGTCTACAGTATATACTTTATGAAGCAAGTCCAGTAATATTTCACTGTGGACAGGGTTCCAAGAGCAACACTACAAAAATAGCAAACAAGCAACAAAATGTAATTTGTCAATTGCAGTAGCTGCTGGTAACTGGTTACAGTAAAAACACAAGACCACTCATGACCAGTAAATATTGTATAATTCATTACAGGAAGTATAATGATGTAACCAATTGAGGAACACATTTTTGTATCTAAGTGTGGTAATATCAGCAACCACAGAGTCTAGAACATCTTCTTTTGCACGAGAAAGTCTCTTGTCTCTGTGGAGGCTGCTAACGCATTAACGTGCTGTGATGACAGGGCCATCATCATGATGTGACTTTGTAGTGAATTAGGTCCTGCCCGGCAGGATGTTAAAGCAGAAACAGAGCAGTTCTTGATCAATAGAGGAATAAACGTCTAGCTATGAGGCAAACATATCCATTTTCCTCTGCTGACCAAAAATCACCAGGCTCATGCTGTCAGTGCAGCATATCATGTCAAATGACACTTAGTGTCATCTCGACCATTTTGGACACCTTCGATTTTGAATGTTGTTCAATTGAGAGCCTAATTTTCACACATTATATTGTGAGCAGTGTTGGGCAAGTTACTTCCAAACTGCAATACTTTATACATTACAGTATTACTGTCTCTGAATTGTAATGCGCTGCACTACCTTTTGCGTTGCTTTCACCAAAAAAAAAATACATTGTCAAGGTATCGGAGAAGCTAACATAAAAGTCACATTTTGGAACCTTTTTTAAACTTTGCTACAGTATAAGTTGCAGTGGTGCTACTGCAAAGTTTCAATATGTGGTGCCATTTCTATATTAATGAGAAACATCAAACAGCATAAAGTAATTTATCAGCTTTATATACAAACACGATTGTCCCTGTGTTTAAATGTAGTTTTAGGCCCGATGAAATAGTGACAATCTTAAAATCATTGACGTGAAACTGCAGGGGCATGAATGATCAACTTAGAATACACCAACCACCAATATTTACTATGGTTGGTTTGCTGTAGTAAAACTTTCAGGAACCATTGTGTTTTCTGGTAGTGGACTTTACAAGTAGCTTTTACATGTGATTTTTTTGTACTTTGTAGTAGGTTAGTTGGTTACACTTTATTTTGATAGCTCACTATAGGTACTGCATGAAAGTAACTTTGTAAAAAACCTTACATGTAAAAAAAAATAGATTTGATAGATCTGTGCCAAAACCACAGAGATGCTTAAAGCTTGAGTGCACATATGCAATTGAAAAAAATAATAATATTGCCAAATCAGTCTGACTATTATAAATGAGTATCGTATCATTGAAACACTCAAATCTCTTTAAATTTACCTCTCTCAAAAAGGAATATGCAGCAGATCCCAGATACAATATGTACTAGCTTCAAAGGGAAAGTTTTCCCCCAAAGACTGTTAATCAAAATGCAAGTGTTGCAATGGAGTTTTTTCATATAGACCACAAGCCTGTGATGTTTTGTATTGGTACAATAAATGCAGATAGAAAAGTATTGGTACAATTAATGCAGATAGAAAAGTTATCCAAAATGTTATTAAAATCAGAGGCTATATAACTGCATGACTTAATATTAACTATTAAGAAGTGGACCATTAAATTTATCTTGGTTCAACCAGAAACATATTTCATTTCCTTTTAACAGAATTGTTCATATGACAGATTTAGCTTTCGTTTTTATCTTCTAACCAGCTGGGGTTTTACCTCATGATTTCCACATAGTAAAGAAAAGTATGTGATAAAAACAGTCTTAATATAAATCGAAAGTTTTCATGAGTGATTTCCTGATAAATTAACCAGGAATTGTCCTCTGTTGATAAAAACACACACACAATAATGAAAGTCCAAACCAACACTGCCACACAGACAGGCTCAGTGTGGTTTCATTATTAATTCTTAATTTCCAGCAATATCGTCGACTTGATTGTACAGACACTACTTAAACTGAATTCAACTGGTTGATGACATCCTATGAGTCCTACAGTATGTCTTGAACACATGCTGTCATCATAGGTGTGTTAGTGTGTTCTCTTTTAGACTCAATGTAGTTTACACTCTCTGGCTGTGATAAACACTTGCTTTTGTCCCAGTGACAGGCCTTCCTCTGAGTCATCTATGTGATGAGTGATCAGTGTCCACAAACAAAGCCATTCTGTGACACTCACATACAAAACATTTCTAGAAATAACCACTGATGAGGTTATATGCTGAGAGACAGGCAGGTGCGACTGCAGAAAGACCCAGTCACACAGAATTTTAGATAAAATGATTCTAAAATGTAAATACATGTAATATTCCTACAGTACTCCAATGAGGAAAGTAAATTTATAGCTTATTTCCATTTATTTAATTCAGCAATAAAAGGTCACTCCAATATTAAACTGGCTACACCAAACTTGAACTTGGCAACACAGAGACATTCAATCAAGCTTGTGTTTTCAAGATTCAAAGGTTCAAGATTCAAAATGTTTATTGTCATGTGTACAGTGAGGAAAACAAGTTTCACTGTACAATGAAATTTTTTGCTGCCCACACTGAATTTTAGGACAAGTGCAAAATATGTAAAAAAATCGAACATGCGTACATATAAATACGAATAAACATAATAAAGTGCAGGAATTGAAATAGGAATAGATATAGACATACATCTGTATGTCCAAGTGTGTAATACTGCTATCAAAAATTCTGACAAATTTTTAGATTCATGAAAACAATCATATTTTCAAAATGTTATAAATAAATAGAAATACAGATGTTTATGTTGTTCAGATATTTTCTTCTAAATTAAAAAAGTTATTTTACTAGATACTTAAAAAAATTATTCTGATTGCATACCTTACATTACTAACAAAATCATCCACATTATGGAGGAAAAAGTTAAGGAGACTTCAGTGGTCCACCGGTATTTGTTGAAAATACTTGTAAACCAAGTGTTAATTGTGAATTATGGTAATTAATTATGTACACGAAACAAATAGGTTACTTCCGTGACTTCCTAAGGTTCCCTGAGACGCTATGTGAAAAATGTCTTTTTTTCCTCCTAACTGAAGCCTATTTAACATGCAGTGAAACTGCACAGCCATTGGTTGTGCAGAGGTAATTTTTTAAACCAATCGGTACAAATCGGTACAACCCTGGTACAAATTTATTACGTTGATATAGGTACATCCTGTGGCAGTGGACTGTTGCTAAAAGTTAATGCTCTATCATGTTGAAAATATGCCCTGCACCAAATCCAAACTTAAACTGTAGTTATATGTACACGTATTTCATGTCTCACTAAAAAGAGACAAAGTAGTAAATATATCAGTTGTTCAGTTTTTAATGGCAGCTACTCTGTGTACAAAAGAAAAGACAAAACATTAGTGCAAATACTTAATATTATATACTTCTCTAGGTAAATGCACAGTGTAGATGTCCACCAGTAGTATAACATCAGCCTTACACAGGATATTTCACGTCATCATCTTTAGCATTCTGTACATGAGGAGCAAGAATTGATTGATATCACCTCTGATGAGCAGGGAGGCCTCAGGAGGTGGCAGAGGGTGATGGGCTGGTTAAAGAAAATCGCTGACTGGAGAGCCAATTGCTTGAAATGTAACTGATCCAATAAAGCAGGGCTGTAATTTAGTCGTATTGCTGATGGAGCGGGGTGGGAGGTCTCAAAAATTGCGTTTGGCTGCAGTGATGATTTTCAAGAACGATATCTCATGGCCATTTATATATATATATATAGATATATATATATAAATCTTGAATATAAACAAAATAAAAATCTAAAAATGGCATTGATGATGGCACAATACTTGTGTTATTCACTCTAAAAGTAATTAAATTCATTTTGTTTTCTTAAACCTTTCATTATACAGGCTGCACTACTACATTGCTCCACTGGAGAAACATGCAGCTTAACATGCATGCTGAGGTAGAGTGTTTCAGCTTCACCTGAAAAAACACTTTAGAACAGCTTCAGGACTACGATCAATACTGTGGTCTATATGATATACTAATGGACCTGAAAGAGACATCAGCAGCTTTGGGGCACAGCACCTGAGATTCTTAAGGTCAGAGGTTTAGTTGGATGCAGAGCAAGCAAGTGTCCGGTTTCTGAGATTGCAACCCCATTGTCTGTCCTTGACCAGGATGTATAGGATCACTCTCTTGCCTACAGAGACAATATTACTACCTAATGGGAACCTCCTAAATGGCTGTTCACAGATATGCAAGAGAATGCACTATTGATATTTTTTGTGTGTATATATTATGTTTATATAAATATACACGCATGTATATATTTAAGAAAACATTTATTTTGGATGCAAATTATCATGTACACTTGTGTATACACACGTGTATATTCTTATAAATTGCATAATTTTCATTGTGCTGTTTTTAAAATATGCAAAAGTGTAATTCCTCGGGTCAACAGGTTTTGAGTCACAATTGTAAACTCTGTGTTTTTTGTTCTTTTAGCTCTCCTTTATGCCACCATCTTTGGTAACGTAACCACCATCTTCCAGCAAATGTACGCCAACACCAACCGCTACCATGAGATGTTAAACAGTGTGAGAGACTTCCTGAAGCTCTACCAGGTTCCCAAGGGCCTCAGCGAGAGGGTCATGGACTATATCGTCTCTACGTGGTCCATGTCCAGAGGAATTGACACTGAGAAGGTATCAGGCACACAGCCTCGCAGACTGAAGATCTTTATCCAGGGAGTTTATTTTCTTCATTCCCTGTAAAGGCCATTTGTTCTGTCTTAACTGCCATAACATCCGTAGCATTTGTGAATAATGCCCCTCTAATGTTTAATATCACAGTCTAACTGTGTTACATAAGGCTTTCAACAGCTTCTCAAAATCCCATAAATTATTCCTGAAAGGTTTTTTGTTTGAAAGTGCTCCTATTATGAGTTATGAAAGGTTCATGTTTTTGTTTTGCATTTATTTTTAGCGTACTTGCTCAACAACTCCCAAAAGATTCACTTAATTTTTTTTCCCTTTGCTTGATGCTACTCTGTGGTGATTGGTCAGTTGGTATAATAATGATCTTATCATGCCTGTAATGCCTGATAAAGCAGTGCTTGTGAGTGCAGTGCTGCTTTGTGTACAGGATTAGGGAACATGCTATTTTAAAAGCAGCACCTAGTGGTGAAGAATGAATTTACATTTTTATTCAGACCAATGGCAGAACACCAACAAGTAGGCAGGCAATATGCTAATGTTTTATGTTGTCATCAACATAAAACGGCTTGACATTAGTTTAAAAATGACTGGTTTCTAAGAATCAGTCAAATCTTTCTTTTAAGAAAAAAAATATGTTATCCACCGTGCACTTTCAGATTTAGAACGTTTAGTTTAGAGCAGATTTCAATCACTTAGCTGTGTTACACACAACATTAAAAAGCTCACTTTGAAAATTCCATAATAGAGACACTTTTACTTGATGGTAATAAGCTTCCGATCATCATGAAGCAAAATTTGATTGTTTTCACTGTTTTTAAAATTCTGCTACAGGTGTTGCAAATTTGCCCCAAAGACATGCGAGCGGACATTTGCGTTCATCTCAACAGGAAGGTGTTCAAAGAACACCCGGCTTTCCGACTGGCAAGCGATGGCTGTTTGAGAGCGCTTGCCATGGAGTTTCAGACCATCCACAGTGCCCCAGGAGACCTCATCTACCATGCTGGCGAAAGTGTTGACAGTCTCTGCTTTGTGGTGTCGGGGTCTTTGGAGGTCATCCAGGACGATGAAGTCGTTGCTATTTTGGGTGAGTGTATTTGTACCAGGCCTACTGCTTGACCAGTGCCCATTATGAGAGTGTAATCATTATAAATATTGAGCAGTCAATCAGTTGCTGCAAGTCATTTATTATTTTTTTTCATCCATTTTTGCCCACTCTTAAAAAAAATACGATAATGCAGTATATAAAAAAATGCAGTATATTAAAACACCGTTTCACTGACCTTGGTTTACCTATAATAGGTTTTAAACTGTGATTTAATGGTAATGAATTTAATGCCTTTTAAAGATCTTGGCAACAAAATGATTATTTTATGATACAGTTACTCTGCAAGCTTTAATACAAAAAATAGTACTACATTAAAAGTAAGAGTCCCACTTTAAATTAAGTGTCCCTGATACCTGTTTACTTCCATAGTAACTAGATGTGTATGTACTCTACAAATGAGTAGCAGGACATTGGTCACAACACTTTTTGGTAATTAAAGTACAAATGTGTAACAGGACTAACAGCACTTAATTAAGTGTTAGACTTTATAAAGAAATTGATATAAATTGTGGTTGGAGTCCAGAACGTTACAGTTTATATTAAGTGGGCAGTTCCTGAGGAGTTACCATGTATATACACTGATATTACAGAGGTGCACCAACTCCACCCACTTTGCATATCCCTAAACCTACCCAACTACACCCCCTGACCATCCCCTGTTCCAGTTACTCTTATAAATACTGCTGTTACGAAATGCAATCCTTGTACAAATGCAATCCCTGTTACATGACTACTTAATGAAGTGAAAATAGTGTTGTTACCAAGTCCTGTTACACATTTGTACTTACACATACCATTCTGAGGGTTGTTACATGTGTGTAGTTACAGAAATATTACAGCTGTAGTAGCAATGTGTACTTACACTGTGGTTACATACTACGTACACATCTGGTTACTATGGAAGTACACATGTATTAGGGACACTTAATATAAAGTGGAACCAAAGTAAGTACTGATAGTAACTTTTGATTACAATATATGATTTTGAATTTGCAATAATCAACACTAAAACTTACCATTAGTGACTTTTCTTGCCATCAGTTGCAAATCCAAGCTCTGGTGAAATTGCAATTCTTGGCTGACTTAAACCGGATCACTGAACAAACTCAAAGAGAGCTGAAATCAAATCAGTTCTATTCACAAATTAATTGTTTTGGGTGAGCTATAAGCAAATTCATATCAGCATGTTTACAAATTAGACATCAATCTTGAATTTCAGAATCAGTGGCCTTTTTTTTCGATTTACTATAATGAGGAATGAAATGGGTAAAAAGTTTAGATATAAAGTTAGATATAAAGTTATTTGTCAAATTCAAATTTGTAAAAAGAATAAGGTAACACTATTTCGACGGTCCACTTTAGACAATCTACTAACAGTAAGTAACTTTGCAACTACATGTCAACTAGCAGTCATTAGAGTATAAGTAGACTGTCTCTT
This sequence comes from Enteromius afrohamiltoni, assembly GCA_034779775.1. Lineage (NCBI taxonomy): Eukaryota > Metazoa > Chordata > Actinopteri > Cypriniformes > Cyprinidae > Enteromius > Enteromius afrohamiltoni. Next base: position 14,134,836 of record JAUYWG010000060.1, on the reverse strand, counting down.
TAATATCTTAGTTACAAAGTTGCTTGTAGCTAGTAGGATGTCTAAAGGGACTATCTACTTTTTAGGGACAAAAAAGTGTAACCAATATAAACTAAAAATAAATAAAAGAAAAATAAATAAAACACCTTGAAAGTAGATTCAGAACGAGATTTATTAGGGGTTTTTCACTTGCACATTCACCTGATTTAACAAAAAAAAAAAAGGTTCTATTGGTATAATACATGTAATTAGTTTAATTAATTATTTTAAATAGTATTATAAATGTGACTATTTAAAGTCGCCATTTTCAATGGTAATAAGAGTAATTATATATCGGATCACAGAAATATATATACATATATAAGTCAATGTCACAAGCATGTTTAACCCTCCTATTGCATTCAGTTTTGTCTCAGTATTGATACAGATGAAAAAAAAAAAAAAAAAAAAATTATAGTAATGCTTTACAGATCTTTATATAAGTAAATTATATGTCTAAATGTCAAATAATACATTTTGGAATTAGATAATTTAATAGAGACCCAAATAAAATAAAATTAATTATATAAATAAAATTAATTAATTAAATAAAAACGCATTAAATAAAATCCAGTTAAAATACCAATTATTACATCAAAACTCTAATATATCAATAACCAGTCAACCAATAAAAAAGATCTATGGCTCACGAACCATTTTACAACATAACAACACAATTGCATTTCTGTTTGCTTTGAACTGGACGTAATGAAAGTATTGACTTGCGTTCACTGAGTAAATCAAGAATTGGTCGAGGTGACTCAGTCATGCACAGCGTGACACGCTCATTCTAAAAATTGTTTTTCATGAGATAATAAATTACTTTTATTTTTACTTTTATTTTTTTTTCATTGCATGTGGCTTGAATAAGCTGACAGATTTCTGGTAATGGTGTGAACATGCAGAACAAAATCAGGTTAATGGGCAACAACTAGGTGTGATGGCTTCTGCTTAAACAGATTCAGATGAAATCCTGATAATAGAACACATGACTGCAACATATGTGAATAATGCTGTTGTAAGAGAATTTTAGACCAGTGTTTTATCCGTGTTGACAGAAGATGCTCAAGAACAGTTTACAGAATCAAACTTCATGAAATTCATTCAGTTCCAAGATTCAAGAGACTCTTTTTTTGTTTAATCATATGCTCGACATCTAAATATGTGTGACGTTATTTTTAAATAAGAGGAGCATTTCCTTTTTCACTTCTAACATGATTTTATAAATAATAAATAAATAAATAAATAAACAAAACTTCTTTCTTGTGCTGTTGATGCTGGCTCAGTGTATTATTTCATACGGTTTCCAGAGTTAGAGCTACTCTCTTTGAACTAGTCTCTCAGTGTACTGCTTTCAGGTGAGTGTGTCTCTTGGGTACTGCTTTGTGAGTTTCAATTTAGCCCGTGTCTAGTTTGATTGTGCCTGTGATAAGTTTAGTCTGAAAGGATCGTTGCAATCAGTTACGAGCATGTCTTGCTTAGAATTATCATCGCTGCTATTACAGACATTATATACTGGCTGCTGGTGGTTTTTAGAGCAAATGCAACTGCAAAAATGTTTTAGTGGTTGCTCTGTTTTAAGGGTGCAAAGAGTAGTTTTTATTACTGTGCAGTTGCAAAGGTCACCTGAATAGATAATTTCACAATTACCAGGCCACTTATGGTGACTTTGTATTTTTTACTTGCAGAATTAATAATACAGTAGCTCCTACAGTCACGCTTTACAGGCAAGTAAGTTAAGTAGTAGCACACCTCAGCTCAACAAGACACAATTTAAGGAAGTGTTCAATACATGCAGAAAAATGCAGAAAGGCTTATGCTTTGTCCCAGAGTTAATACAGAAAAATAAAATAAATGGATAGGTTTGGTACAGTGATGAAACTTTGGAAATTTAAAAAAAATATCAAAACATATTTAGAACTTCACATATTTAGAGCTACAACAATCTAGAATCACATGGGAATCGTACAAAACATGAATATGCAAATGTTATGTTGCTGATATGGCCACGTAAGTGTAGTATACGTTCTGATGGTATGTACAAACAACCTATATGGGCATATTGTTTGAAGGACATGTTGGCAATTTTACATACAGTATATATTCACCCAAGTGAATAAAATAAAAGATAAAAGTGTTGCATTTAAAGTTTTGTTCAGTGAATATGTATACTGTATATATATATATATATATATTTACATGGCATCAAACAGACCAAACAGACATTGTTCTACATTGTTCATGTATGCTTTCTATCTACATGTACAGTATATACATTGTGTATAAGGTTTACTATCTTTAAAACATCCCATCAAATTTGTATAACCAATGCAATTCACTAATTTTACCATTGCTGATTGGTTGTATATAATTGGTTCATAATTAAAAGGGAAAGTTCATCCCTCAAATTAAAATGATATCATCACTTACCCAACCTGATATTGATTCAAATTTTTTCATGTCTTTCTTCAGCAAAACACACAAAAATATGTTTTGAAGGAGAGCATTGGGAACCACATAACATTGGAGCCAAATGATTTCCACTGTAAGGACAAAAGACACTAAGATTGGTTAAATTATTACAGAATTTCATTTTCGGTCTAATCTATACACTCCTAAAATACAGGTGCTTAAAAGGCTATCCCACAGAAGAACCATATTTGGTTCCACAAAGAAAAATTCAGTTTAAGGTCCTTTAAATAACTGCCTCTTTCTTACTTTTTAGAAAATTCTTTCGCTACAAAGAAGCTTTTCTGAAACAGTAAGGTTCTCCAAATATCAAAGTTTCTTTACGGAACCATTTAGACAACAAAGATTCTTTTATAGAATCAAAAAGCTCCTATAATTTTAAAAGTGGATGTGACACAATGTTGCATTTCCATGAAATTTCTTTAAAAAGGTCCATAGTCTATTGTCAATAGTTAATAATATGAAGCACCAATTCCAAAGAAGTTCCTTTGCAAACCAAGTAGCTTTCTGTAGTTTCTGTCAAAACTGTACATTGTTGTGACCAACTTGAAGCCGTTGCCTTTTTCAGTGCTGAATGCCTCTGACTTTTACCATGTTACATATTGTCAAAGCTATCTGTGTCAGTGTTAAACTTTTGCCCTCTTCTGGGTCACATTACAGCAGGCTTCAGTCTTATTTACATGCATTAACTTATTTAATGTTCCCCTGAAAAGACATTCTCAACCAGAGCAGTTTCATTCTGAAGTACATATTGAGTTTCCTGTGATCCATGGAAATTCGCACCTATGCACACCTATCTGGGACATATAGCTGAAGGTATTAGAAAACCTAATGGAATTCATTCTTCAATGTCCCCCTCTCATTTTTCTCTCTCAGGAAAGGGGGATGTGTTCGGAGATGTGTTCTGGAAAGAGATGAATTTAGCTCAGGCCTGTGCAAACGTCCGAGCGCTGACCTACTGTGATCTTCACATCATCAAACGGGACGCCTTACAGAAGGTTCTGGAGTTCTACACAGCCTTTGCCGGACACTTTTCACGAAACCTGGTGCTCACCTACAACCTGAGGAAAAGGGTGCGTACCTAGACACTTTACAGCATAGTTCATAAGGTTACAAATAATGCAAATTATTGTATAGGTCAAAATTACCCACTTTTCTTTAATGCCAAAAATCAGGATATTAAGTAAAGATCATGTTCCATTAAGATATTTTGTGATTCTCCTTCCATAAATATAGCAAAGACTTTATGTGTTGGAGAAAAACATGTATTTCATCCAACCTGATCTCACGGCAATTCATACAAATTTTACGAGGTGGTGAACTCATACAAATTTGTAGGACCTCACTCTTCTAAATCGTACTCATTTTTACGAGTTGCCAATTCGTATGAATTTGTACGAATGACCTACCCGTCACGGGGGTTTTAGAAAAAAATGCGGTCGTAAGAAATAGTACAAATTTGCACAAATTTGGCACCTCATACGAATATGTACAAATTGGTCATGAGACTGTTGATCTGCCCATTTTCAATTGTTTTACTTCAATGATAGGTTAGAATTTTGTAAATTTTTTTGAATGAAAGATCAGAAGGATAAACAATGCAGGTTTATTTTCACAGCCACCTTTGCTCAGATTTACAGAGGGTGCCAATATTAGTGGAGGGCACTGTATGAATCACTACAGTTTCTAGTTGAAATGAACACAATGGGAATTAAAATGGCAACAACCTTTATTCTTATATACAGGGCCAGAGTTTTGATTAAGAATGCCCAATTCTTTTCACAATATTATGTGTTTTTATGTGTTATGTGGTTATTGTGTTTTACTCTTGGATGTCAAATGTTTGACCTTACCTTTATTGTTGAGGAGTTCTTAATTTATTACTGCTCTCCCGAGAACAATTTTGACATTAATGTTATAGCTGGTGTGGGTGAACACTGTTCAATTTCATCTGCTTTTGTCTCAGAGTTTGTCAGCTACATTGCGTCCGTGTGGAGGCGGGGCTAAAGCCGGGCTGCAGCTTCGTTTAAATTCACGTCTCGTTTCTCCGTGTAAGCACTTTTTACAGTGAAGTGATTTTGAAGCCAACTGAGCTAGAAGATCTATACCCTCTTGCAGACACAATCCCTATAGCACTCCATTACTCATGTGGCAGCTGTAGGAACACCCCTGAATGCTGAATGCACTGCTGTTTTATACTGTGTTTTTCTCTTCTTCTCTTCAAAGTGTTCTCAAAAAAAATAAATAATAATAAGTTAAAATAAAAAACAAGTAAATAAATGAGTGAATGAACAAAAGATAATAAAAAAATGTATATATATAAGATCGG